>JAVTVY010048769.1:0-22456 GCA_036873755.1 Hanleya hanleyi
ATAAACTGTATGAACCTTGCTGAACTTGTTGTTGTTCACATCACCCCATTGACTTGATAGGCAGATCCCAATAAGCCCGGGGACCGATATTAGCCCTTTTGGCTAGAGGTGATAGGGGTTTTCTCCTAGTTTAGAACTGATTGTGCTAAAAATAGATCAACAGATAGCTTGCTATAAAAAGGAAACGGCCTGGCCGTTTCATCAGACACTCTGTCAACCACCAAGATGTTCGCTTGTACTACGTGCTCGAAATCATTCACTCGCAGGCACGACTTGCGCCGCCATGAGGCTACCGAGCACGATGGAACCGCCCGGTATAGCTGTACGATATGTAGGCCTACACTGTCGTTTCATCGCCCAGATCATTTACAGCGCCATGAACGTTCAATTCATGGGCCATCCAAGCGTCGATGCGAAGAATGTGGTCAACTCTTCAAATGACCCAGTCAGTTAAAAACGGCATGAGCGTTTGATTCATGGTGCATCACCACGGCATGAGGGACAACTTTCCACTAAAGAGGTACCCAGGAGGGACAGATCCACTGAAGATGAACCCGGGGAGGAGAATGCCACCGATGATGCGATCACGGAGAGCCCGCTCTATACCCACAGCTCAGAAGAGCCTAGATATCCAGCCGGTCCCTAGCATCACTGTTTCCAGTAATACACCTGACAACAACGAACATTTTCTGGAAGATGCGGTGGATGTTCCCAGCGATCTCTTACCCGAAGATCATCCAGTGAGTGAGATGCGGTCGACGCCATTGGTCCATGATCCGACACTGCTTCCACTGTCATCGCCCTATATTGGACTTGTACAATTTCCGACTGACCGACCTCGCCCGTCTACGCAGCTACGTGGAAGCCATCTTCAATGACCAACCTACGTCCTTCACATTAAATGTAGCATTTGGGTACATCTTATGCCATAAGATGACGCGTGAATTGTGCTATTTCTATTCCAGTGCCATCAACCCAGTGTACGACCATCCTTTCACAATCACCAATCGGGCGTCGCTAGAGACGATGCTGACCCAACTGGACACTGTGGATCCCTTAGAAATGGGGCTATGAACAGCGTACCAACACCAAGTGGATAGTGAAGAGGGTCACCAATGTTACGTTCTTCGTGGTTAAACTGACCCACCACCCCCATCGGATGAAAGTATTCACCCATGCACTGATAGATACTCAGAATGCGCAAACAACTATCTGAGGATATGTTTCCTCAACGGTATCCTGGCCTGTCCGATGACGATTAGAACAAACGGTTCAGAGCGAACATGGCTGAAGATGGAACTTTCTGAAATGGCGACTTCTGATTGGACAAGAGTAGCCGAGAATACATCTAACGGACAGGAACGAATATGACAGATGCAAATGGTGGCCTCTGATTGGACAAGAATATTCTTGAATTGTAAATATACCCAACGCGGCTACCCCAACGTGGGTATGATGTAACATTGGGGAGAATAAACTATATGAAAAAAAACTTATGTGTGATCATTGTTGTTGTTGCTGTTGTTGTTCTCTGTCCGGTCTATATCATGGTGTTAAGGTGTAACGACGGGCGTCGACTGGCGTCACTGCATTTCGAAGAATTAGTGACAATTCCATGGAATATCAGAGCTTCTGAGCTATTTCACCTGGACGTTGATGCATTAAGAATGGCGTTGGTGGGCGTTGCTACAAGATGACATCTCACACGACACATTCGCACCGCGGATGGTCCATCTCTACACCAAATACCATCCTTCACTGCCCCAAAATGCTCACTTTCGCTACTACTCGTACTGATGACGTCACCAATGACGTCACAGATGCTGTGAATATCCCTCAACGCGGAATGTACACCCCGAGAGCTACAACATGACACCTCTCAGGACGCATTCGGACCAAGAATGGTTCCTCTCTACTCCGAATACCTTCCTTCACTGCCTCAAAATGTCCACTTTCGCTACTACTCCTACTGATGACGTCAACAATGACGTCACAGATGCTTCGGACATGCCTCAACTCGGAATGTACACCTCGAGAGCTACAAAATGACACCTCACACGACGCATTCGGACTAAGGATAGTCCCTATCTACACCAAACTCACCCCCACGCACCCACAAAATGTCCACTTTCGCTACTACTCGTACCGATGACGTCATCAATGACGTCACAGATGACGCGGACATCCCTCAAATCGGAATGTACACGCCGAGAACTACAAGATGACACCTTCCAGGACGCATTCGAACCGTGAATAGCCCATCTCGACCCCAAATACCTTCATGTACTACCCGAAAATGTCCACTTTCGCTACTACTCGTACCGATGACGTCACCGATGACGCGAACATCCCTCAAATCGGAATGTACACCCCGAGAACTACAAGATGACACCTTCCAGGACGCATTCGCACCGTGAATAGCCCATCTCGATCTCAAATACCTTCATGTACTGCCCGAAAATGGCCACTTTACTTAATACAACCAACTGCGCATGCGCAGATTGACGCGACTTGCATTCAAAAACACACCATTCTGACTCTACCCCACACAAGCTTCACTTTGACACCTCACACGATCCATTCGAACCGTGATTAGCTCATCTCTAACCCAAACACACCCCTACATAGCACCCAAAATGTCCCCTTTCGCTACTACGGCCAGACTGCGCATGCGCAGACTATTGAACACGGACGAACCATTAGTGTAGTCAAGTGCTCCTCCACGAGAGCTTCAAAATAAGACCTCCCTCGACCCCATTGGACCATGAGTGGCCCACCTAGACTCCAACATGTCCACCCCGTATGGGCCTATACACCCATAGCCATGCAGTATAGGCCTATGGGCCTACCCAGGCCTCGGTGACTTTTTTCAAAAATTTCACCGATTCGCACGGGGACACTTCCTATCATGTTCTAAATGACGAGACGAGTAAAACGAGACCCCACAACCCTACCGCAAATGTATAGAAGTGGGTTTCCCAGTAGGATAAACATTGAACCTATACCCCAGTATGGGACTATATGAGGCTATATAGTACTTTTTCAAAAATTTCACCGATTCGCACGGGGACACTTCCTATCATGTTCTAAATGACGAGACGAGTAAAACGAGACACCATAACCCTACCGCAAATGTATAGAAGTACGTTTCCCAGGGGGACAAACATTGATCCTATACCCTCAGTATGGGACTATATGAGGCTATATCGTACTTTTTCAAAAATTTCACCGATTCGCACGGGGACACTTCCTATCATGTTCTAAATGACGAGACGAGTAAAACGAGACCCCACAACCCTACCGCAAATGCATAGAAGTACGTTTCGCAGGGGGACAAACATCGGTCCTATACCCTCAGTATGGGACTATATGAGGCTATATCGTACTTTTTCAAAAATTTCACCGATTCGCACGGGGACACTTCCTATCATGTTCTAAATGACGAGACGAGTAAAACGAGACCCCACAACACTACCGCAAATGTATAGAAGTACGTTTCCCAGGGGATAAACTTTGAACCTATACCCCAGTATGGGACTATATGGGGCTCGGTGACTTTTTTCAAAAATTTCACCGATTCGCACGGGGACACTTCCTATCATGTTCTAAATGACGAGACGAGTAAAACGAGACCCCACAACCCTACCGCAAATGTATAGAAGTAGGTTTCCCAGGATGGTGCTATACCTCCCATACCCCATATAGGCATTTTCCCGTAATTTAGGATAAAGTCCGTATTCCGTATTTTTTCAGGAAAATTTTTACATACACCCACCCTGGAACTAGGGGGAGATAACTCTATTGATAGACAAGCCCCGTTAAGCCCGGCGACCTATATACCCCTCATACCCCATATAGGCATTTTCCCAGGTTTTTCGATAAAGTCCGTTTCCGTTTTTTTTTTTCAGGAAAAATTTTACATGCACCCACCCATGACTGGATGCCCCTTCACATAGGCTTCACATGGATACCTCATAGAACTCCATCGGCCCATTAGTGGCTCCCCTAGCTCCCAAAACGTCTATTTCCATACCCTTGGGCCACCGCGCATGCGCAGAAGGCCGATATGTCAACCCCACACCCAGTCCATTAGATGCCCCTTCATGAATGCTTCACTTTGATACCTCACTCGACCCCATCGGTCCACTAGGGGCTCCCCTAGTTCCAAAAAGGCTATTTTCATACCCTTCGGCCACCGCGCATGCGCAGAAGGCCGATATGTCAACCCCTCACCCAGCCCATTAGATGCCCCTTCACATAAGCTTCACTTTGATACCTCACTCGACCCCATCGGTCCACTAGGGGCTCCCCTAGCTCCAAAAAGGCTATTTTCATACCCTTCGGCCACCGCGCATGCGCAGAAGCCCGATATGTCAACCCCTCACCCAGCCCATTAGATGCCCCTTCACATAAGCTTCACTTTGATACCTCACTCGACCCCATCGGTCCACTAGGGGCTCCCCTAGTTACAAAAAGGCTATTTTCATACCCTTCGGCCACCGCGCATGCGCAGAAGGCCGATATGTCAACCCCACACCCAGCCCATTAGATGCCCCCTCACCTAAGCTTCACTTTGATACCTCACTCGACCCCATCGGTACACTAGGGGCTCCCCTAGCTCCAAAAAGGCTATTTTCATACCCTTCGGCCACCGCGCATGCGCAGAAGGCCGATATTTCAACCCCTCACCCAGCCCATTAGATGCCCCCTCACCTAAGCTTCACTTTGATACCTCACTCGACCCCATCGGACCATTTTATCTAGGGACTACTTTTTCTCCGCGGAAGCTTTTTCCCGAGACCGAATAACCGCCAAAACCACGGCCAAACCGCATCACCGCGCATGAATACATAGGTACAAATGTGGGAGGTGGGTACAACCCACCTCCCACAAATACAAATGTGGGAGGTGGGTACAAATGTGGGAGGTGGGTACAAATGTGGGAGGTGGGTACAACCCACCTCCCACAAATGTGGGAGGTGGGTACAAATGTGGGAGGTGGGTACAACCCACCTCCCACACATAACGCATGCGCACAGTACAAATGTGGGAGGTGGGTACATGTTCGGTAGTGGTAGCTAAGATATCTTCATCTTGTATAACGTCGGCTTCAAGTAGATCTGCTAGTTCGTCATTTCCCGTGATCTTCAACACCGCCATTACAAATGTGGGAGGTGGGTACAAATGTGGGAGGTGGGTACAAATGTGGGAGGTGGGTACAACCCACCTCCCACAAATACAAATGTGGGAGGTGGGTACAAATGTGGGAGGTGGGTACAACCCACCTCCCACAAATGTGGGAGGTGGGTACAAATGTGGGAGGTGGGTACAACCCACCTCCCACACATCACGCATGCGCACACATCCAATACCGCCCCAATACCGCCCCATTTTTTACACTTATGACGTCACACGCATGCGCAGTGAGGCGCTATCTCATCAATTTACGCCTTGTATACTACTTAGGTCTACTAGTCCCAGCTTCCTCTGATCCTACGCCAACGACGACAGAGAATTTTTTTTATAGATTGTCTTTAATCTATAAAAAAAAACTATTTGTCGTCGTTGGCGTAGGGTCAGGGGAAGCTCGGACTAAAGTATTACCAGATTTTAAAGGTGTGTCGTTGACCCTAGCTGTTATCCCCTTTTTTTTTTTTTTTTTTTTTTGACTTTCTCTCACGGGAGCTATTGTATGGGTATTAAAACGTGATAATGAATCAATAAATGCTAAAAAAGAAGTTTATCATAGCGTCTGGTTCCGTCGTTCCGTCTAAAATCTGTTCCCACCGGCGCTCACCGCAATGTTCCGCTCTTTTGGAATGGGTTAAATTTTATTCCTTATCCACCAGTGTAAAACTCAGAACCCTTTGGGAAGCCCTCCAAAACAACCTCTATCCATCACAATCCATTTGGTTCGAGACTATTTCGTAATCTTGAACCTCAAATATTAAAGGCGAATGTCTCGGTTGGAGTTTTGATCAGAGTTACATTAATGGTTCTAGATTTCACACATGCGGATGACAGGAAAGTTCAACTCTTTGGAAAAGAACGGAACATGAGCGCCGGTGGAAACAAAACTGTTTGCGACATGCTATCGTATAAATATATAGCGCTAAGTTACGAGACCCATGAAAAACAAATTCCTCTGGCTGTTTCGTTTGGGAAGCAAAATATTAATTTCTTCAATTTTTGCGCAGAAAGCTGTATTTCATTCAGAGGAATTACCCAAGTTTCATAATATTATTGGTCAATAGTGCTGTGAAACAGGGTTGATGGACGATTGAAATTGAGCTGTCTGTTTTAGGCTGCATACCAGTATACATTTAGAAGAGACTTTTCAATATATCTAAAATATGACAGCTAGATTGAATGAGAACTAATCCAATGTTCTCAGTATCACCCATATGCATCGATATCCGGCTATCATTATTCGAAAATAAAAATAAGAAAAAGACAGAAAGCTCAATTACAATCGTCCATCGACGCTGTTTTACGTCACATGCGACTGTGAGCTTTTACAGGCAATATATAAACTTGTGTATTTTCTCACGAGACACGAAGCCTTTTGTGCCTTTTGTGTGGAATTGGAGAAATTAATATCGAATTTGTGTAACGGCCAAGTTATATTCCCGAGAGTGTTCAGTTTCCAACAAGCTCGATTTATGATTAGCGATAACTTTGGCGGAATTTATTATGGGTGTTCCTGTATAACACCGGTAACGTCATTTTCACAACAAATATACAAAAAGCAACGATGGGTTTCCTCATCTAAGCGATAACATAGAATGATGGTGGGAACATGTAACAGCGTAATCTGGCAAAAGGTAATATGACCTCACATGCTGATAATGTGACTAAACTGTACCAGTATAGGGAGTAGAAAAGAAAAGGAGCCATAGTAACCCGTGTCATGAATGAAATTTTCCTCAAATCCTCACAATTGCAACCGTTTTCCAACTATTCAATATTGGGAGTAGTAAAGAATCATTCGGGGAGGATAAACGGCTGCAATTGTGAGGATTTGAGGAAAATTCCTCTATTCTTTACTACTCCCTGATTACATACCGGAAACGTTTTGCCAGAGGACATTCACACGTTTTGACGTTGAGGCACATATAAAAAAATTGATTGGACGATCATAACCAGAATTGTTTTCCCTTAAACCGGAAACGTTTAAAAGTCTCGAATATTACTACCGGGAACGTTTGCCTTTCGACAGGAAACGTCTGAATTATTGGGTGTTACAACAGTGAAACGTTTGCTTTTTGACAGGAAACGTCTTTCAAATGTCAATTCATGACATCTGATTGGTTGGTGCAAGTTTAAACGTTAAACATTTTAAACGTTCACAATTTCTAAACGTTTAAAAAGTTTGAACGTTGAAAAGAGGAATTTATGGCGCGAACGGTCTTTCATAGACGCAGACACGGACGCAAGCTTTCACGACTCTTTTTGTAGCACAGATTGAACCTTGCTGCTCCAAAACAACCCATGATGCAATGCAGCCCTTCTCAGATGTTTACATCAGAAGAGGCAGTGACCAATGACATGCATGGAAGTTTGTTTTGGGGCAGCAAGGTTGACTTGGGCCGATTGTGCCATAGCATGCATCCAGAGAACCAGGAGTGAGTCTAAGATGATATGATTTTTTTGTATCTCCTAATTATCAGATCGTGAAACTTTTCAGGAGGACGTTTTACGCTCTGATACACCAAATTAATGGCGTACACGACCGAATGCCAGTCCAGGGATATCGAGTTGACAATTAAATTCATGTCGAGTTACATGAGGGCGGTAGCAGGGTAATTCAATGACATTATGTTCCCCACCTGCCATTTAATTGTCATGAATGTACATTGCATCATGGGATAGAAGAAGGATAAAACGTCATCAGGTAGCATGTCTATTGAATATCCCACTTATCATTTATCAGGAACGTACATTGCATCATGAGACAAAACGTCATTAAATAGCGGCGTAATCGTTAAGTAACTCCAAAAGATGAATGAATGAATGGATGAATGATTGTTTATTCCCCACAGTTTAAGAAAGAGAAAACAGATATGCAGAATATAAGAAATTGAGTAGTTAAATAGCCGTGAATACTTGTGTTATGGATCTGGGCCTGCTTATGGGTGCACTTTCAGTAGACTCGGATATAATATCACGGAATCTTATCTCTGACATCAGCGCTATATAAATCCCGTGCGAATTTCAAACAAAATCTGTTAGCCAATCAGGTGGCTAGCTGGGCGAAATAATTTCAAAAAGATGCCCTTTGTAATTACACGTAGGCCAATATAGTAAACAGAAAAGAGAAACATACTCAAATAAGGCATCATGTCTAGACATCGTGCTTTAAACTTTAAATGATTTACTCGCGCCGAAAAGTCTGCTTTAATCGGGCGGCAGAAAATATCAAAAGAGTGACCGCCGATAAGTTGTTCGTTTCCGTGAACTAAACGGCAATCATTGGCTTATAGAATATCGGTAAAACTGTCGCACGAGTTATTCATAGCGGCACATCTAGACGGTAATTCCCTGATATATCCTCTTGGTTTACCCAGATTGCACATGGGTACATCTCGCAATACACTCTAGGCCAAAGGTACTGAGTTTCATATCTTCATCGCTAAGGTATTAGGCGTTCCAAAAGAGATCCCCCAACAGTGTATAATTTGAATATTTTGCTTGACTATTTTTTGGTAATGGAAGGTGTTATATTACGCGGTAATTACTACCATATAAAGAACCGACATATTTTTCGATCGTTTCCCAGTCAACAAGTTCCACCTAATTGCGCTATAACAACGATTTTCACCCATGTGAGGTCATGCACAAGCCCGACCAATCGACTGAAGGTTCTCAGCATGGAAGATGCTTTGATCCTAATATTTATGACAAGGCCTCAATTCTAGTCCATGTTGTAAGCGGGGTAAATCACAGATTCCGTTTGGCTCTATCGCATTTCCTCGAAAGATCAAACATGTGGCTTTATGCGTCAGAAAGTCGAAGCAATTGTGGCGTGGACAACATTCACAGTCACGCCCAAGTGCCACAGACGGACCACGGCGGCTTGTGAAATCAAACAGGAAAACCTAAGTGATTTCGGAACTATCCGTCAATTCATCGAGGAGACTAAAATCGGCAAAACAGTGGAAATTGGCTGAGTCATCGAGTCCGCCTTTTCTGCTCCATCCATAGATTGACCGCTGTAGTTAACTGCAAGCTTCAATAATCTCCCACTTCACACAGTTGACCCCCACCACTGCTCCAACCAAATTGCTTAGATTACAACACTATCAACAGGATTCGTCGTGATCACGAGCATGTTATTAATGGGAACTTGCTATTATTGACAAGGTAGGCCCTGAACCACATGGATGCATATGGTTGAATGGACTTCGAGTGACCGCGTGTTGCAGCAACTATACCTGTCGCCATAATAGCAAATAGGCAATACTGCAATAACACAGCGACAGCTAGCGAGCGTCTGAAGCAACATACAGCGCGGAATGATTTTGGCACCTACCCGTGAACAGATACTCGTTGGCTGAAACGAATGCTACAACGACCACAGCTGAGCACATTTGTATGATCAGCCGTTAATTCTTAATATATTCTGGAATTTTTGGTATCCAAAATTCAATTTTCCTACGAAGTAGGCTACCATCTGCAAATTGTCCGGTAGTCAGTTAGTCAGTGAGTGAGTTAGTGAGTCCATCCGAATCCTTCGTCGGCAAAATAAGGAGAACCGTTGACATTAGAACGTTGATTTTTTGCCTGAAGGTGCATTAGGGGGCTGTTACCAACAGTTTCTGAGCTGACATATTTTTGATGAAAATTTCTGGTGATTTTTAATGAAATTTACTAGTGATTATTACTTGGGCTGTGCTCATCTTAATATAGGCAGGATTTCAACTTGGGGCAGGGGGATTTCCAAGAGTTCAGTGCGCGTCGGAGTCCTAATGCCTAGCCTACTTCGTAGGTCCTGTGACGTTAGTCACACTGCCATGTTGATATCCAAAATTCAATTTTGATAGCCAAAAAAAATTATTCTTGATATCAAAAATAAAAACTTTATTTTTTATAACAAAAATACATTTTTATGTCAGTAAGTCTTTTTGACTTGTAATTTTTGATATCAGGAATTCCATCTTGATATAAAAAACACCTATTTCCGGTTTAATGAAATAACGGTTTCTACCCAACTTCAGCCTGGGGTGGATCAGGGTAAAGTTCAAATGGCACAAGCAAGTCATTCTGTCGAGTATTCGTTTTAAAAACCCAGAGCTTATTGGGTAAATGATGATTTGCATAACGGGAAGATACTTTTCATAGGTCACTTACCTGAAAGTCAACTCACCGGTTCGACACAGATTACTTTCAATAATGCGTCCACCCATGTGATTTTCCCGCTTCCCGTAGACCCAGCGACTTTCGCCGTAAATGGATGATGTAAGTGTTCCTCGGCATCAGGTATTCACGTTTTTTTTTTCTCTAAGGCGAATTCAGACCCCATTCCTATCTGCTTGGGAATACCATCTTCTAAGACATTCGATACGAGTTTATGTTTCTCATTCTTTCGTACAGTTAACTTCACTTATGTATGGCCACTGTGCACTGATTTCAAATGTCTTTTGGGGCATACGTAACATTCGAAAGTCATAGTAAGTGTCTCTGTGTATATCTCCAGCGTGACTGACGACTAATGACGGTTCCGCCCTATTAAACCGAGGACACAGGACCAAATGTTCCTTGAAAAGTTTACAATGTTCAATGTAAACTGCTTCATATGTATTGGAAAATCAGGCAAAATTTCTTCTGGCCCCAAAAAATAACATGAACACCTATGATACAGATGGGTATTATCATGACCTAAAAAGGTATTGCGAACGCAGCGCAGCGTTCACTACGAAAATTCATACCTCGAGTGCTGATCAGCATTGCTTTCTCTTAATCTGCTACTCAGAGGTAAAACTAATAAAAGAACCAACTTTTTATCGTGTGAGTATATGCTTATAAGCCATCGGAGGTAATTCAGTGTCCATTCTATCTTACCAATATGATCAACTCGACAATATCACTATCACCCCCAACCTGCATTCTAGTAGTATATAAAGCTGAAATTCAATATTATTGAAGCTGAGGCTGATAACGTCACGCGGCGGTGACGTCACGGATTACGTCACATACTGGCCAAATGTCACATCCAGGTCATTGGTCACATCCGGGTCAAAGGTTATTTCCGGTCACGGCACTTCCATTGTTCATCTGCGCATGTGCAGTCGGATAGTGTTGGGAAAAAAAGCATTTCAGTGGACGTTTGGGATTGAGATGGACCAATATTGGTCCGAATGAGTCGTGTGAGGTATAAGTTTGAAGCACTCATGGGGAGCATCCGATTGGGGTGGTGTGTATTGAAAGTAAGGCAATGGCGCGCATGCGCAGGCAGGGAATTGTGACAAAAGTGTATATGAATGGATGTTTTGGGTAAGAGATGGGCAATGCCTTGTCCGAATGGTTCGTGTGTGGTGTCATGTTGAGCCGCTAGTAGAGTAGCGGCCGATTGGACGGGTAGTGTAGAGGAAATGCCGTAAACCCGCGCATGCGCAGTGGAATAAGAGCATTTGGATGAACGTTTTCGGATAGAACTGAACCATCCGTGGTCCAAATCAGGCGTGGGTGGTATCATATTAAAGCTCTTACCGGGTAGAGTCAGACTGGTGGTGATACGGGCATGTGCAATGGGGAGTAGAAGAGAAAGCGTATTTACAGACGAGTTGCCCGTAGTAGTAGAGAAAGCCAGTATATTTGCCCTGTGATTTTTGTGGAGAGTTTTACAGTAACGCATTAACCCCCCCCCCCACCTTAATGACTTAACGCCGTAACTTAACTCCATAACGCCATAGCATAACGCCTTAACGCCGAATCGTAACGCCTTAACGCATTGTCAACCGTTCAATCACAAGCACTTGTTTTAGCCATTGACCTCTGACCTTTCATGAAAATGACGCATCTCCAGAAGTGAATCTAGTTTATTACCTCAATGTTACATCATACCCAATCTGAAGGAACTGCGTTGGGTATGTTTAAAATTGAAGTATTCTCTTGTCCGTGTAACAGACGCAAGACCCTCTACTCCCACACACACGCAAACACACACGCGCACACACATACGTAGTTTGTGAGGGTTCTATAGGTGTAGTCCAGTCTCTATTCTGATTGACTTGAAGCCGCCATTTGAGAAAAGTCAATCTTCTGTCATATTCGTTCTACAGGATAACATACGAACGACAGACAAATGAGCTTATAAAATCAGGAATTTATATGTTATCTAACATGACTAAGTCTGGCATGCTACTACAACATTTTTTCTTTGGATTCCATATTTTTGTAATATTTAATGAAGATGATAAATGTTTTTCAATTTTTATAAATGAGGTATTCTACAATGTGAGGAAATACGATACTACTCGACCTTGCCTCACAAATCCGTATGTCTACACCTTTAAACGAGCCGTCAGTATAAATGATCAAGTCTAGTCATCTTCTTTGATAATTTTTGAATCTCCTGGTGTATTTTATTTTTTTTTTAATAAAGCCAAGTTTCGTCGAATTTGGATTAAACGCCAAAAGAGGCGCGCTGACGCATGAGTACAGCTACAGACCGCGTTCATCGATCAGCGATGAATGGATGCTACAGTATGGGAAAGTGTGTGAGCTATTACAGCATTATCGACAGTTTATTTTCTTCATGCTGCGGCGACCTAGGACGCGGACAGGATAACTTACAGCAAGCGTACATCCAAATGCGCCTCTGCATCAGGAAAACAGCCATGGTGATCTATGAACAGTATAACCTGCTACCGCTTGAAATGAAAGGCTCATAAGTTCATCATGAAGACCACGCGTCACTTGGAAGAGATATGGAGCTACCACCCACCGAGGTCCTGCAAAATGCGATCAAAGTCCGCAAACAGCTGTTCCAGGACCTGTTGCCGTTACAGTAGCCTGCCTGCTCAAAGACGATTAGAACAAACGGATTAGAGCGAACATGGCCGAAGTTTGACGCAACACTCAATGGCGGCTTCTGATTGGACAAGAGCAGCCGAGAATACGTCTAACGGGCAAGAACGAATATGACCGACGATTGACCTTTCTCAAATGGCGGCTTCTGATTGAGCAAGAGCATACGAGAATTGTAAACACACCCATATCGGCTCCCCAGCATGGGTGTGTTGTGATACCCAAAGCAGTTCCTTCAGATTGGGTATAATGTAACATTGATGGGAATAAACTAGATTCACTTCCAGTGATAACATCATTTTTTATGAACGGTCAGGGGCCAATGGTTAAAACAAGTGTGTCTGATTGGACGGTTGACAATGCGTTATGGCGTTAGGATTCGACGTTAAGGCGTTGTGCTATAGTGTTATGGAGTTAAGATACGGCGTTAAAGTCATTAAGGTGGGGGGTTAATGCGTTACTCTGAAACACTTCACAAAAATCACAGGGCAAAGATACTGGCTTTCTTTACTACTACTACGGGCAACTGGACGTGCACAGTGCACATGCCCGTATCACCACCAGTCTGACTCTACCCGATAAGAGTTTCAATATGATACCACCCACGCCTGATTTGGACCACGGGTGGTCCATCTCTACCCCAAAACGTCCATTCCCGCTGCCCAAGCGCAGATTTACGGCATTTCCACTACACATCAGTACAGTCGGACGCTACTCAACGAGCAGTTCAATATGACACCCCACACGTCCCATTCGTACCAGGAATGACCCATCTCTACCCTAAAACGTCCATTCAAATGCCAATTCTTCCACAATTCCGCATGAACGTCATAGCCTTAGTTCCCTCACACCCGTCCGGGCGAACGCTCCCCTACGAGTGTTTCAATATGACACCTCACACGGGGCCTTCAAACCATGGATGGTGAACCTCGAGCCGTTCAAATACCCCTTTCCCACAATTCCCTGTCTGCGCATGCACGCCATAGACTTAGATCCCCTACACCTCAGTCCTGTCGGACGTTCCGCAACGAGCGCTTCAAAATGATACCCCACACGACCCATTCGGACCAGGCATGATCCACCTCCTCCCCAAAACATCCATTCTAATGCCCTTTTCCCACAATTCCTTGCCTGCGCATACACGCCATACACCACCCCAGTCGGATGCTCCCCAAAAATGCTTCAAACTTTAACTGATACCTCGCACGACCCATTCAGACCGATATTAGTCCATCTCAACCCCCAAACGCCCACTGAAATGCCTTTTTACTACTCCTGCCCTACTGCGCATGCACAGATTGACAATGGAAGTCCCGTGACTGAATGTGACCGGAAATGACCTTTGGCCTGCGACCAGATGTGACTCACCGCCGCGTCACGTCGTCAGCCTCAGCCTCAATAATAATGAATTTCAGCTTTATATACTTACTAATTCTTTAACGCCAAATGCTCACTTATGTGAAGAAGACATGCAAAACGGAATATCTGTCTATTTTGGGAGAAAAGTTATCATCTTGACGATTATATTTGGATAAAAATATGGGTCAACGGTCAATGTCAAAACTGCTGACAGTTGGTCGGAACTGGCACCCCTCATTAAGAAATGTAATCTTACATAAGTTCAGTTCATCCCCAGCAAAGTCACTTGAATGAAAGTAGAAATAAAATCTGTAGACAATTGGACTGCGATCCTGATAATGATTTTGCCAATGAAACCATTTCGTTTTGAAACAGATGAATATTTCACTTTGATGGGTCAGAACTGGCACCTGTCTGTTGTGTTGAAATGTTGTAATGTTATCAGTTGGTCCATAAAACATGTATCAGTTGATCCATAAAACATGTATTATACTATACCTTGAGTTTGAATTATTTTCTCTTTATTGTTTACCATATTCCTTATAGCTGTAGAGTACAGGACTGAACTGCTGAGGCGTATTGGTGTATGAACGATCATAGTTCGAGTCGTTAGTTCTCTTTATGCATCTTACTGTCGTGTGATCAAATATTTGTTTTCATTTACACTCTACAGTGTGAGGATACTCATTCTTGTGAGTACTTTTACTCGCCTAGCTGTTTACTCGCTTTAAAATTACACCAGAAAGTGAGTAAATTTCCTCCAGTTATACTACGTACATATATACACAGCTATACTGGGAATGAGTTTCTTATTCACTTTGATGGGTGTGTACACTAGCTGAGGAATCTAAGGCTACTGCACACGCCGAGTCTTAATTTGCACACAATTCTCGGTGGTAGGATTGGACTTTCCCTAAATATTGGTATTTTTTTTTTTTTTTTTTTTTTTCAGATCCGGGTTATGGGGTTATATCCTTCATATTTACAATATTTACTATGTCGCACCTCGTGAACCTATGAACTTGATTGTCTTTACAGTAAGGTCGTTTGTCCATGGTGAATGTGAATGGTACAAATTCTGTCTGATCGTAATATTAACATAATTTGCATAGATCTGTCAACAACTCCTATGATAGAGATATGAAATTGTATTGTTACGAGGCTGCTTACGAGTATAGCTTAGTTTAAGTTGTCTAATAATACGGTCACTTAATAACACACTTAACAGAAGCCAATTTCCCCACGAAACGTCCGATTGCACATGATTTGATAGCTCTGTTTGATAGCAAAGAAAAAAACCTTCAGCCTAAGTATTACGTTGTGTTGGTCTAAAGGTGACTGAATTATCAGAGAACTTAACGTGGTATCGGTATCCATGTACTGGATACTATTAAGAGGTGCAACCCATACTGGCAGCATTACACATCAAGGGAGACAACTGCACAACTCAAGAAGACAAATACTGTAAAAACGGAGTTGTCGACCCACTAAATGAATTTCGAGAAACGATTATTTTGGTTCCTACTCCATGTAAGAATCACGAGACCGTGCATACAATAGCCAAGTCTGGGGACAACAATATGTCTAAACTTGAGCCTTATCAGCTACACAAAGACTCAGACAATAGCTTCCTACATAAAGTATCTACCATTATTTTGCAAACAGAACATCCTATACTGCTACTGAAAATAGTTTGACGATTTTTTCACAAACTTAAGATATTGTGTGCTAACGATTGACAAAGTTCACAAACTTTTTTAAAAGGTCTTAATAAAGATAACGTGATTATTGTCTTTTTATTCAAATATCAAGTTTCAGTTCGCTAGGATTTCTTAATTTGATACTTTTTCCAGGCAAGATAAATTTTAGCTAGTAAGACTACAGCTCCCTTTGGCCTAATTCAAGCCCGTAGGCTGGCTTGGAGTGCGAGAGTGAATATGATTTAACGTCGCTTTCAACACAATTTCAGTCATATCACGACGTTTGGTTCCTATCCCCTTTAACACCCGGAAAACGCACGAGTAGGTGGTTTGAAAATGGGGCGGGGTCGATTACCATCGAGGTGAAACTCTCAAAGACTAGCACGTTTTATAAAACAGTGGGTTCAGGCCTCATTTCCAATTTTTAAGAACTTTATTACTTATGGAGACGTCCCAACAAGAAATTGTCAATATTCAGATGGCAAAAACGACGAATTCCTTGTATTCTGATATCTTATTTCCACATTTAATATCATACTTTCTTTCACAAATGTGTTAAATGCGAGATGTTCAGCGCCGGGAAGTGGGGCGGAGAGGGTGGGTTACAAACACAGCCTTCGGGCCTGAAATGAGTCCCTTATCGGCTCCCTTTTCACGATCTGGGATAACTTCTCCCAGATATATGATCAAAAAAACTCCAGTCTAGTGTTTATCGTAACTAGAACTTGGTGTTCTGCGGAGCAAGTGTGGTCCTAAACGTTTAACGGCGTAATCAATAACAGTTCATGCCTCAATTAAATTTCTACAAGTCATTTTCACACACTCAGACTCGTAAATGTTACTCTTTTACAATGCTTCACGTTGCATGTTGCCTCGATATCTTAGGCGTAGAATTGGTCATGTATGCGAATTCGCCTATTCCTACGAAGTAGGCTACAGATCGCAAATTGTCCAGTAATGAGTCAGTGAGTCAGTCAGTCCATACGAATCCTTTCGTCGGCAAAATAAGGAGAACCATTGACATTAGAACCTTTATTTTTACCAGCAAGTTCTGACCTGAAATAATTCTGATTAAAATTAGATTTATAATTAACACTTCAGTATATTGTTATAGATATATGTAAACTGTAGCCTTTAACGTGTATCCTATTTCACATCCAAACATTTCATCATTGACCACATCAGGCTTCAAATTCAGGTCAAATTACCCACTGATGGTGAAGTATCCTACATCAACCAATTAAGTCAGTCTGGTGCAATAACCCAGCAGAAGAAAGAAAGATGTGGTATCATCCTTCAGATTAGTCTGTGTGAGCAACAATGATAAAAGTTTACTGAGGGTGAAACAAAGCCATGACGGCTGTTTAAAGGGTCTTAATTTATTTTCTTTGGGTAGAATTTAACTAGATAAAGTAACTTTGATCATCATGCCAAGAAAACTGTGGTCCGTTTTGCTCCAGCGTTTTATCGCGTTTAATGAGTATCAGTTACCACCACCGAGTCCTGTCCAGCTAAAAATACCCGGTCATTGATCCACATTCCACTGTATGCCACATGGCCCTATTACTGAGGTTAATCTTAACGTGCATCTGGGACAATTCCACAATTGCCCGACAGCATAGGCCTACTGCATATACCCTCAAACAATCAGCGCTGTTTGCATAACAAATTGTTAAACCATATCATTGAAATATTATAGCAGAAAACATTGATGTGAGTTATGATATGTACCCTATGACCAAAGACATGTTCATAATGTGCTAATCGGATATTTAGGACAATCATTACTTTGCATCAGAGAGTGTGTGACTTGGATTCAAGGGTCAAGACTTTGGAGGGAAATACAATTTTGACAGCAGAAATATGACCCCGCCATTTGCTGATTAGAGCGATAAAACCGGGTAGCCTAAATGGACCCTTTTCAATGCAGTATTTCTTGGCATGGATGTGAAAATATGAGGACATACTTTGGGGGTTTTTTGTACCTCTTGAATATTGACTTTATATCACACTTGGATATAATTTGAACAAAAAATTACATGTGTAAACAAAATATGTCTAAATTTCTCTTGTCATTTCAAATCTTGATCCATTTTGATTCCTCGATTAGGGGATACAGAATCACTGCCACGGAGTGTGTTGGTGTGTCACAGCAATGCAATTCCGATTCACACAACGAAGCTGAGGTGGTTTAACGTTTATCAATGAAGAAAATCACCGATCAACCGCCATAGAATATAATGTGAAACAAGAAAACCGGAATAGTACATTCATCAGATTGCCGATACCCAAAATGTGTCTCATATATCTAGATAACAACGTGATGTAGAGACGCTATTTATTCGTCTTTGTACCGGTTATGCTCAGGAGAATGACATAGAATCATTATTATCTTGTGCATAGAAGGTGTTGGTCTGGAGTTGAATTACCGTAAACTACATAAATGCTACCTTTCTACCATAGTACTATATATAAAAATTTGTTGTATTGTTGGGAAAATAATGGGATTCAAAAAGTTGTTTTGATCCTGGACAAGGGCACTGAAAACCATTAAAGAGATGTAAATGTATTTTCACACGTAAAGCTTGAAATCTACTGAACCTATATTATTCAATCTGTTTCCTTTAATTAAAAAATTGTAAAATTAAATCGGCGATCGTTATTTATTTTTGGAATGAAGGCGCATTAGGAGACTGTTACCAACAAGTTCTGAGCTGACCTACTTTTGATGAAAATTTCTGGTGATTTTTGATGAAAATCACTGGCGATTCTGACTTGGGCGGTGCCCATCTTAATATAGGCAGGATTTCAACTGGGGGTGTAATTTAAACAAAAACATTACATGTGTAATTATGTCAAAAAAATTCTCATTTCAAATTCTGATTCCTTGATTAAGGGATACAGAATCACTGCCACGGAGTGTTGGTGTGTCACAGAATCACTGCCACGGAGTGTGTTGGTGTGTCACAGATTCACATCAGCACAGTAACTGGTAAACTATTCATTCAATCCCATCACTTTTGATCTTCAACAAAATATTCAATACTGTTTTAATCGAAAATTTCTGGTGATTTTTGATGAAAATCTCTGGTGATTCTGACTTGGGCTGCATGTGCCCATCTTAATATAGGAAGGATTTCAACTTGGGGCGGGGGGGGGGGATTGCCAAGAGCTCAGTGCCTGTCGGAGTCCTAATGCCTACCTTACTTCGTAGGTCCTGTGACGCATAGTCACACTGCCATGTTAGATAAAAGACTCTGCAATTAAAATATTTCTGAACTGCATGGAGAAGCCAACATCGCCCGAATGTATGGACAGCCTCGTTACCAAAGGCCTGGCCGATCGTCTACCAATCAGACAAGGGGAGAAAACTCTGCTCGCCAAAGCCCCTTTCCCCAAGCAAAAACTATCAAGGATAATGAGCCCTCCTGCAGAAACTCTTACACACCCTCTAGAATTTGTCTTTATACTGTATTACAGTTAATGTCTTAAAGCTGTGGTAATGTATACATGTTTTGAAAGCGCATTTCCTAAGGATTCCAAATAAATAGATCTGTCCACTAAATCTGTAGGTTGTGAATACTTTCAAATTAAAAAAAAATAATTTAAAATAAATGAGCCTTCATTTTTATACGGCTATTTTCGAAAAAGTATTCAACTTAGTCTTTCCTGAAGAAAACTCCAACAGGAAATCCGTCTCAGTTTTGGTCTAGTTCTTAGAAGAACTAGACCAAAATAGATAAAACCGAGACACGGATTTCCTGTTGGAATTGTTTTCTACAGCAAATGATGAAGTTATAAGACAATAGCATTTAAAAAATTTGAATTAAATTTTAAATTCATTTTTTTTTTAAATCCAAATACCTTCCCAACCTACAGGTTTACAGTGAACAAATTAATATATTTGCAATCCTTAAGAAATGTGCTTTCAAGAAATACATTACCATAGCTGGTAGGCAAACTTTTAGCTGTATGTTCTAGAGGGTGTGTAAGGGCTCAGTACCCTAAACACTCCACCTCAAAATCACCACTAAAAGAACCATTTGCCATCTTCCAAGTAGATTGAAGATACGGTTTCCAAGTTTTTAGTGCTTGCGAGAATTTGTGATGCACAGACACCTGGTTTCTCAACAGGTGTGTTGGGGGGAAGAGGGGGGGGGGGGGCAAATTGATCTTCCCATCCAATCTGTGGCTGTTTGGGGGCTGGGGGTCAATATAGTGAGGGTCGATGGAAAAATAGCTAGGGAACATACGTACAGACAGATGGATGAAAATTGGTATCAAAAGTGTGTGGGGCGGGGGAATGAGGGGCGGGGGTCAACTACCACAAGAGGCACTGCATCAATCAGTTTTGAAAATTGGTTAGCAGTGACAGAAAGGGGGGGGGGGGAGTGGTCAATCTCCTTAATTAAAGCCCCACAGTTTGGCCAGAGTGCAGACAGGGTTCATACAACTCCATTGAACATGTTGAATGAAAACTCAATGGATTATGGAAAATTCCAGGAGATTTTCAAGTTTGTATAGGTCATTTTCTAGTTGTCTAGCACTATATTATACAGCTGTTGACATGATTATTAAAATTTAACATGTTGATAGGACATCATCATTGAACTACAAAATGTAATTTTCCAGGATATCAACCTACTTTTTCAACACTTTCCAGGATGGAATTCAAATTCCAGCTATTTCTAGGAGGTGTATGAACCCTGTAAGTTTTCAATGGCCCTTTTCAATAGAAATTAACTTGGCAACCTATCACCTGGTCAACTAACCGGAGCATTTAAGAAGTAAATTTCCATTGCTCGGGCCGAGTACAAACAAAATGCTACCAAGAAAGAAGAAATCCATTCAAACAAATATTTATTGATTCACCTCACAAAACATGTGAAGGTTGTGTTAACATGAATAAAGATGAAAATGCCGAGATAAAATTGTTCGGAGTTTTTTTGTTCATTCTGCTGTATTCCTATCCACAGTCTATGCAGAGTTCTTTTAGGTACAGATAGCACGAAGCATGTAGCATATTTAAAATCTGACCAGATAATTACTAAATCAAAGACTTTAGGCAATACCACATAATTACTATTTCAAAGACTTTAGGCAATACCAATGTCATCACATGTTTACCATTTCACTTTATCGATTAAACTCAATTTCCACCTCTCAAGCGAAGCACTAAGTGGAGAGTAGACTCTTTCTGAATATTGTAGTCGGACAGGGTGCGGCCATCTTCCAACTGTTTCCCGGCGAAGATCAATCGCTGTTGGTCTGGTGGGATACCTTCTTTGTCCTGGATTTTGGCCTTCACATTGTCAATAGTGTCCGAAGCCTCTACTTCAAGTGTGATGGTTTTGCCCGTTAGGGTTTTTACGAAGATCTGCATGCCACCTCGAAGACGTAATACCAAGTGAAGTGTTGACTCTTTCTGAATATTGTAGTCCGACAGGGTGCGGCCATCTTCCAGCTGTTTGCCGGCGAAGATCAAACGCTGTTGGTCTGGTGGGATACCCTCTTTGTCCTGGATTTTGGCCTTCACATTTTCAATCGTGTCTGAAGCTTCTACCTCAAGTGTGATGGTCTTCCCAGTGAGGGTTTTTACAAATATCTGCATACCACCTCGAAGACGTAATACCAAGTGAAGTGTCGACTCTTTCTGAATGTTGTAGTCAGACAGGGTGCGGCCATCTTCCAACTGTTTCCCAGCAAAGATCAAACGCTGTTGGTCTGGTGGGATACCCTCTTTGTCCTGAATTTTGGCCTTCACATTTTCAATCGTGTCTGAAGCTTCTACCTCAAGTGTGATGGTCTTCCCAGTGAGGGTTTTTACAAATATCTGCATACCACCTCGAAGACGTAATACCAAGTGAAGTGTCGACTCTTTCTGAATGTTGTAGTCAGACAGGGTGCGACCATCTTCCAACTGTTTGCCGGCGAAGATCAAACGCTGTTGGTCTGGTGGGATACCCTCTTTGTCCTGAATTTTGGCCTTCACATTTTCAATCGTGTCTGAAGCTTCTACCTCAAGTGTGATGGTCTTCCCAGTGAGGGTTTTTACAAATATCTGCATACCACCTCGAAGACGTAATACCAGGTGAAGTGTCGACTCTTTCTGAATGTTGTAGTCAGACAGGGTGCGGCCATCTTCCAACTGTTTGCCAGCGAAGATCAAACGCTGTTGGTCTGGTGGGATACCCTCTTTGTCCTGGATTTTAGCCTTCACATTTTCAATAGTGTCCGAAGCCTCCACTTCGAGTGTGATGGTTTTGCCCGTCAGGGTTTTTACGAAGATCTGCATGCCACCTCGAAGACGTAATACCAAGTGAAGTGTCGACTCTTTCTGAATATTGTAGTCCGACAGGGTGCGGCCA
>JAVTVY010048770.1:0-23410 GCA_036873755.1 Hanleya hanleyi
GGGGGCCGCGCCGGGAAACATCCCGGAGGTTGAACATACGGACGTCTAAGGGGAAACATTAGAAACTCTTCTATGTTTGGAGGTAGTTTTAGTGAAAAACCCGGAAGTGACGTCACAACCCCCACGTGACCTGCGTATATACTCCTGTAAAATAGAGCCGATTTTATTTCTTTGGAGGAGCAAGGTGAATAGGACTTGCGCTTTTTATACTACTAAACTGTGAAGTAGATTACATCTTACATAGGCCTTAAGGCCGTGATATGCATATGAAGTATTCTGGGGCATGGTCAGTACTTCCCAATTTTCCCTTCGTCTACTACTCGCCGATTTTTATTTTTTTTTTTATTATTATTATTTATTTATTATTTTTATTTATTTATTTATTTATTTTTTTCTCCGTTTTATTGTCAAATGCAGGTATTCAAATGATTTGACAAATGATAGCGTACAAACGATGTAAACATAGGGAAAATTATTTGAGAAATTGTAGTTTGTTTCAATCAGCTGGTATGCAAAAGAATCTCATAGCGGCGTTCCAGGACAGCTTCAACACTGGACGCAAATTGTTTCCTGCAAGATAATAAAATAAAAAATAATACGGGGAGAAAAAAGTCTGCGCAGGTGGGACTCGAACCCAGGCGTTCTCGATCAACAGCTCAATGCGTTTCCATTGAGCCACGACCATGTTGTTGCTTTATAAAGATGTTAACTTCAACCAGAGTTGTATGGTTGGAATAATTCATTTGTTCATTTGAATTAACGTGGTACTACCACGATAAAAAACATGCTAAAAAAAATAACCAGGCCCAACCCAAAGATAATATATGCCACCCTACGCTACGTAACTGTTGCTAAAACCATATAAGGGGGTTCCCGGTAAATTTGAACAAATGATGACGTCATGACCGAAATATCAACAACGCAGTTTTCACCGAGGCCGTGTCTTGGCCAAAACCGATAATGTCGGTGTGAATTTCAATGGATGTAGGCGAAATAAACGTAAGCTATCCTTCTATCACACACAAACTCATGTTGGCCGCTCTCAAATTTTCGTACAGGCCTTATTGCGAGAACTTGGGCGAGACGTGTGCACGAAAACTACGTGCGAAATCAGGCCTATTTTCTCATCGCATGGGCGGAAACAACTGCCGATCTAAGGAAAAATATTACCTGAAAGGCAGCAACCGAATTAGCAATGTAAGCCTGAACAATTATATTTTCAATGAATACAAGGTTGTCTTGAGAAATATATCTCAAAATATGATTAATTAATGATTTTCCATCATGACAAACGAAAAACCGGCTTCCAACAAATATGGCGGCGGTATTCGAAGCTCGAAGTCAGAAAATTGCCAAACTTCAAAAATTCAGATCTCATCAACCAGAACGTCTTATGTGCTCACAGTTATTGACAATATCGTAAAATATGTATACTTGCTAACCTTAGTTGGATTCGTCATGAAATTATTTAGGAATAAGTAATTCGGGCACTTTTTGTGACATAGCAAAACGAAGATGACAGCCGTTTCCCTTTTCGCTGCGATGGTTTACACGAAAAACCGGCTCAGTTATAAAAATCCATATCTCCGTAAATATGAAATGTTCAAACTTTTTACGTCAAGACAATATTCTCTTATATGTGTACTTCCTATTTCCCGCAGGAATTTATGCAATATAAATTTTATCTCTGTATCCATTGTCTTTTATATTATTTTATTATTATTATGGCATTTGCCATACTCTATATGTGAGAGAATAGAACTTTATTTATGCTAATCAAAGCGCCCGCAAGGAGTCAACAATCAAAACATTACAAAAATTCCAACATTACCTATCAAAACAGCCCTCCCCATACCCGAGATACATACCACTAAACAATATATCATGTAATATACAAGTACCATGGTTTATATTTTGTTTTGCTTACTGCTGGTGTCACTTCGGAAGATAGACACTTTATGTAGGAACTCAGCTACAGCTAAACAAATCAGTGGACTTTCATTGCTAAGTATCCAGGTAAATTGAGTCGAGCAATAAAAAGAATTGAATTGACTTGTTTGTATTATTGAAATTACCTTGTATACGTAATATATAGTAATTGTTCACCTGAATAAAACATTGTTTCACGTTCTATCAGAATTCACGCATTATTTATTTGTAGCCGAAAAATAATGTTTTCATCAAACTGAAAAATCTTTCAGACTTTCAAGGAGGGCCCCTTGAAGACTGTCGAATTATCCACACCACCCCAAATTTATAAGCCGATATTCTATTCTGTGAAATACTATAGCGGGATATGAAAACGCACTGAGTCACACGTGCACTCGCAACAATTCGCAACAGTGTAATGAAATGTTTTCATTTTTTAGGCGCTCATTTTCTACGACCTATACAGCCAACGTGGTTTATTAATATGCACACACATATGTTTTTCTTATAGTTCATTGGCTGAACACCCTCTGTTTTGCCACACCCACCCCACGTGGGTGTATGGGAGGGAGAAATTCATCTACCGTCACACCCCAGAAACAGAAAACCGCTGGGGTGTCGACACCATGACACCAGGAAGAGCCAGGAAAGATGTGTGCGTGTGCCGTTGGCGAAATCATTAGCTTGATAGTTTAGTGCGTTCATTTCATTAATGTGGTAAACTGAAGACCGGATTTATACCGATGGAAATATCTGTGAATTTCGAAAAAATCCGTGACAAGCCAAGAAACAGAAAACCGCTGGGATGTCGACACCAAACCAAGGAGCATGTGTGTGCCGCTGACCAAAATCATTAGCTTCATAGTTTAGTGCGTTCATTTCATCCATGTGGTATACTGAACACCGGATTTACCGATGGAAATATCTGTGAATTTCGAAAAATATATATGGAATGAGATTCGTGGTGATACCCATATTTTTTTAGGATACGAATGCGTCGTGATGAAGGCTTCATGGTGTGTTATACCCACCTAGGAAAAAAAACAGCCCCCAGATATGCATCAAACGCCCGAGAGTATGGAATATAGGTATACATCTGGACTAAACTCTTTTATCAGGTAAGCTAGACTTTAGTACTATACTTGCGTTGAAACCTATGCAGACAACCTATTCAAATTTCAATGCATTGGCAACATAGCGTCGCACGAAATATACGCGCCCCTGTTGACCAGGATTTTTTTATACTCCCACAACAACAGACAATTTGAAGACAATTTTCTAGCGGGGTGTTTTCTTGAACATAATTGCTGTAATATACTCTTCTTTTTGTGAACGCTAAATATAGGGGAGAAAATGGCAACATTGTGACCAAACCATAACAGTTGACAGCTGTAAAAATAGATACCGTGGCATAAATGAGAGAGAACATTTCAATCTGCCAATTTTCGAGATGAAAATTTTTTCTTGACGAAATAGAAATGAACGCGAATCTATATTCTACAAAACATTTTTCTTGACGAAATAGAAATGAACGCGAATCTATATTCTACAAAACACTAGAAAATATTAGCGTAGGTGAATTTTTTTAGACTCATTTTAGACTGTTTTGTGCTTTCATCGAAAGTGAAAACACATCTCGAAAAGTGTGTAGCAGTGTCGATATAAATCTTCAACCTAGATGTAAAAATAGATACCGTGGCATAAATTAGAGAGAGCATTTCAGTACACCTCAAAAAAATGAAACCTGGACGGGTATCCTTCATCTCGAGAGGTCGCAAGTTCGATTCTTGCTTTCATTATGTGAGTATGTGTTGGACATGTGATCTTTAAATTTTATTATCATCAATACACCTAAACGGTATAGTTCAACCCCACCCCAGCCCAACCGATGCCCCCTCCCCTAAGCTTCACTTTGATACCTCACTCGACCCCATCGGACCATTTTATCTAGGGACTACTTTTTCTCCGCGGAGGCGACCGCATCACCGCCAGACATGACCTCATCCCCGCGGAGGTCCACCACCACCACAGCCGCCATCTTAAACCCACCACCCACCCATCCACCACCACCACAGCCGCCATCTTAAACCCACCACCCACCCATCCACCACCACCACAGCCGCCATCTTAAACCCACCACCCACCCATCCACCACCACCACAACCGCCATCTTAAACCCACCACCCACCCATCCACCACCACCACAGCCGCCATCTTAAACCCACCACCCACCCATCCACCACCACCACAGCCGCCACCTTAAACCCACCACCCACCCATCCACCACCACCACAGCCCCCATCTTAAACCCACCACCCACCCATCCACCACCACCACAGCCGCCATCTTAAACCCACCACCCACCCATCCACCACCACCACAGCCGCCATCTTAAACCCACCACCCACCCATCCACCACCACCACACATGACCCCATGTGACACAATACTCGCTTCTGATTGGCTGTCGCGTGACGTCACAGAGGTCATATGCAAATTTCTGAGGTCAAACGTGGTCATTTTACATTAGCCGCCATCTTAAACCCACCACCCACCCATCCACCACCACCACAGCCGCCATCTTAAACCCACCACCCACCCACCCACCACCACCACAGCCGCCATCTTAAACCCACCACCCACCCATCCACCACCACCACAGCCGCCATCTTAAACCCACCACCCACCCATCCACCACCACCACAGCCGCCATCTTAAACCCACCACCCACCCATCCACCACCACCACAGCCGCCATCTTAAACCCACCACCCACCCATCCACCACCACCACACATGACCCCATGTGACACAATACTCGCTTCTGATTGGCTGATTGGTCTTTCTGCCGGAACTATGCACTCATTGACCTTTTGTCACCCTCCCGTGACCTCCCTAATATGCAAATTTCTGAGGTCAAACGTGGTCGTTTTACTCTTTGTATACTACTGGGCTTCGAGGTCTGATACAATTCATGACTTAAATAGAGAGATCATATTCTTTTACTTTTAACGTGAATATATAGCTCATAATATCAATTTCTTAAAAAGATCTGAAAGATAGAATTGGGCTGACCGGAGAAACAATGACCTGTCCGTAAGTTTATGACTCAAATAAACAGATTAATCAGTGTACTCTGTTGGCCATACAGGTGTATACAATTGCACAGGCTAACATTGGTTATGAAAAAAATTTGGGTCCAACAATATACGCAGAAATACAGTGAGGCAGAAACGCCCCCCTTTAGCTGCACGATTATACCATCATGCTTCATCTCAGTTAACTAAATACAGAAATTCTTGCTTTCATTTAATAAAGACAAATATATAATCAAACAAGATGCAGGATTCAAACAAGATTCAATCTTGAATCTCACACCATGTGTCGGTACTTACAGATTTCACTGTATAATTATCCTGGATGTACCTCTCACGACAATATACCAAAATATACTGTTTGTTCGTTTATTTTTGTCCACCATACAGCCAGAGTTTTCTCGAAATATCAGTAAACTTCATCAGGACAATATTGGGGACACTGAAAATAACCTAAAAGAAAAACAAATTCAAAAGGGGCAGCTAACGCCCATTGGGGTAAGAAAATGTACATGTTGAAGAGGCAACTCTGTCAAAATGAAAAATGGGGACAACGCTGATTAAATGAGTTACATCCCTTAAACAGCTTTGCAGTCATGCTGTTGAGAGAAGTTCAACCGAGATGACTCAAAATTAATAACAGATGAACGTATGCAGCTCTGATGATGATGGCGATGTGGACATGTCTATGGATATACGACCTGTCTCTATATAATTGGCATTAGACAATAAATACCCTGGCTCTTTAAGATCCTACAGCCTGAGAGACAGGCGCTGCCCGAAGGACCGGAGAAAGAGGGAATGGACAGAAAGATGGTTGGGAGGGGGAGAACTTATGTAAATAATGTACTGCAAATGACCATAATTGTTACTCGGAAAAACGAATACTACAAATGATAATCGGTATTGGATATGATTTGATGCAGATGGCTTAACATTATCAGCCATTAAAAATGGCTTGCTTACAATTATATTTCCATCCTTCATGTAGGAAATAAAAAATAGTCTTCGAATAAGAAAGTGGATATTCTGAGTTCCTAAGCTAATTAATCTCGCACAGATGCTTACTTGCTGTAGTGCGCATGCTCAGATCTGCTTTTTCCCCGTCCGAGGGACGGTTTTTTACGCTAGTTCTATTATAAAACTACAATTTATTCTAAGCATGTTGGTTGGTTGGTTGGTTGGTTTGATCGGGCACTCCATCGTATTACAATGGGCGCTGGTCATACAGAGTATGCCGTGCAACCCTTTCCCCCACGCCGCCCTACACATGCTCCCTCGTACCAATGACGCATAGCCACTGGTATCCATATCTAATCTTGACTAGGTCCCCAGTCTTTCCTCTATTTCTCTTTATCATCTATATATATTCATATATTCACCACTTATTTCCCCACTAGTTCTCTTTATTTTTCTCAATGAAGTACCCCAACATTTCCCGCCATTACAGAGTATGCCGTGCAACCGTTTCCCCCACCCCGATCTACACATGCTCCCTCGTACCTATTGACACATAGCCACTGGTATCCATATCTAATCTTCACTAGGTCCCCAGTCTTTCCTCTATTTCTGTTTATCATCTATATATATATTCATATATTCATCAATTGTTTTCCCACTAGTTCTCTTTATTTTTCTCAATGAAGTACCCCAATATTTCCCGCCATTACAGAGTATGCCGTGCAACCGTTTCCCCCACACCGCCCTACACATGCTCCCTCGTACCAATGACGCATAGCCACTGGTATCCATATCTAATCTTGACTAGGTCCCCAGTCTTTCCTCTATTTCTCTTTATCATCTATATATATATTCATATATTCACCAATTATTTCCCCACTAGTTCTCTTTATTTTTCTCAATGAAGTACCCCAATATTTCCCGCCATTACAGAGTATGCCGTGCAACCGTTTCCCCCACACCGCCCTACACATGCTCCCTCGTACCAATGACGCATAGCCAATGGTAATGAATATCTGTTCTCCGTTATATCTTCTTTACATCTGTATCCATATCTAACCGTGACCAGGTCCCCAATCTTTTCTCTATTTCTCTTCATCATCTATATATATATTCATATATTCACCAATTGTTTCCCCACTAGTTCTCACCCCAATATTTCCCGCCATTACAGAGTATGCCGTGCAACCGTTTCCCCCACACCCTACACATGCTCCCTCGTACCAATGACGCATAGCCACTGGTATCCATATCTAATCTTGACTAGGTCCCCAGTCTTTCCTCTATTTCTCTTTATCATCTATATATATATATTCACCAATTATTTCCCCACTATAGTTCTCTTTATTTCTCTCAATGAAGTACCCCAATATTTCCCGCCATTACAGAGTATGCCGTGCAACCGTTTCCCCCACACCCTACACATGCTCCCTCGTACCAATGACGCATAGCCACTGGTATCCATATCTAATCTTGACTAGGTCCCCAGTCTTTCCTCTATTTCTCTTTATCATCTATATATATATATTCACCAATTATTTCCCCACTATAGTTCTCTTTATTTCTCTCAATGAAGTACCCCAATATTTCCCGCCATTACAGAGTATGCCGTGCAACCGTTTCCCCCACACCGCCCTACACATGCTCCCTCGTACCCATGACGCATAGCCACTGGTAATGAATATCTGTTCTCCGTTCTTTACATCTGTATTCATATCTGATCTTGACTAGGTCCCCAGTCTTTCCTCTCTTTCTCTTTATCATCTATATATATTGATCTATTCACCAATTATTTCACCCACTATTTCTCTTTATTTTCATCCATGAAGTACCCCGATATTTCCCGACAATTTAAGGAGTATGCCGTGCAATTGTTTCCCCCACACCGCCCTACACATGCTCCCTCATACTAATGACGCATAGCCACTGGCAATGAATATCTGTTCCCTGTTCTATCTTCTTTACATCTGTATTCATATCTAACCTTGACTAGGTCCTCAGTCTTTCCTCTATTTCTCTTAATCATCTATATATATATTCATATATTCACCAATTATTTCCCCACTATTTCTCTTTATTTTCCTCAATGAAATACCCCAATATTTCCCGCCATTACAGAGTATGCCGTGCAACCTTTTACCCCACACCGCCCTACACATGCTCTCTCGTACCAATGACGAGTAGCCACTGAATATCTGTTCCCCGTTATATCTTGTTTACATCTGTATCCATATCCAATCTTGACCAGGTCCCCAGTCTTTCCTCTATTTCTCTTTAATCATCTGTATATATTCATATATTCACCAATTATTTCACCCACTATTATTCTCTTTATTTTCTTCAATGAAATACCCCAAGTATTTCCCCCTGTTTTATCCTCTACCACGATTCACATATCCCAGTAAATTCCCTCATGGTGCATATTCACACAGTATTATATAATCATATAATATAATTCACGGTATATAGTTACCAACAATCATACAGAGTATGCCGTGCAACTCGTTCTCCCACACCGCCCTAAACACATGCTCCCTCCTACTAGTGATGCATAGCCACTGATAATAAATATCTGTTCCCCATGATATATTCTTATCTCTGTATCCATATCTGTATCCCTTACTCGTCTATAAATTCTACCCCGGTATTTCCACACATATTAATATATACACCAGTATTTCTCTTTATTTTCCTCAATGAAATATCCCAATATATATCCGCTCAATGAGCCTATTCACTGAAGGTCATATAATCCAATGCCATACTAATTTCACCCAGTATTCCATATTATTTTCCTCGACCAAATATCCCAGTATTTTCCTCGATGTGCCTATATTCACCCTAGATTCACAGATTCACCCTAGATCATATAAGGCAATGTAATTTCACCCAGTATTTCTCGTTACTTTCCTCAATGAACTATTCCCCATTCTCAATCAAATATACCAGTCTTTGCCTTTGTTGTACCTATTACCCCAAGATCATAGACACCAGTAATTTCACCCAGTATTTCCTCTCATATGTACTGTATCAGTGTGCAAAGGTTTTCTGGACAATTTTGTATATCTACCTAACCTTTAATTATGGAATAAATTCTGAAATGTAATATGACTAAACAATTCGATGAAAGTTGATTTAATGACTACTTTTGTATTGGTAACCTGATAAATAACAGCTGCGCAGGTGAACATAGTTAAACTATTGTTGCTGCACTTATCACCCGATTCTAATGAAAACACCAGCAGTGGTGACTGCTTTCGATGACTACTGCTGTGTTGGTGACTTGATTTCAACGACCAATGCTACACTGATTACCTGATTTCTGCTGCACTTATGGCCGATGTTTAATGCCTACTAATGTATTGGCGACCTGATGCAACGGATTCTAGACTTAGGCTGCATTGATAACCCGATATTAATTACTACTTCGGATTCTAATGACCACTGCAGATTAGTGACATGAGTTTGATGACTGCGGCTGTGCCGGTGACCTTAACTGAAGAACTACTGTGGAAATGGTGACCCGATTTCGATGACGATGCCAACTGCTGCACTTGTGACCTGATTTTAATGACTACCGGTACTATTATGCAGACAATCTGATTATAATTACTACTGCACCGGGAGGAGACTGATGTTAAAGACTACTGCAGCATGGATGACCTAACTTTGAAGACTAAAGTGCCCTGGTGTTTACGACTAATGCTGTACCGTACTGGTGATACGATTTTAATGACTACTGCTGGAACCTGATTCTGATGCCTACTGCGTCAGTAAAAATCAGATTCTGATAAATATGCAGCAGTGGTGACCTGCTTCCAATGACTACCGCTGCATCGGTGACCTGATTGTTTTGACTACTGCTGCATTGGTGATCTGATTGTAATGACCGCAACTATTCTGAAAGTGTGATTTTAATGACTACTGGTAGATTGATAACCCGATTTTTATGGCAATTATTGAAATGTTAACCTGCTTGTGATGACTACTGTTGCATTTATGACCAAATTTTATGACTTAATTACTATTGCTGCATTGATGACTTGATGTTTTGGAGTACTACATAATGGGTGACCTAATTCTTGATGACTATCGCTGGTGGTCCGAGTTTAATGACTACTGCTGCACTGATGACTTGATATTATTGAGTATTTCATCGCTGGTGATCAGAATTTAACAGTTTTCGGGCGACCCGGTTTCGGTAACTACTGTTACGCTGGTGACCCGATGCTGATAACTACTGCTGCGCCGGTCACCCGATTTTGTTGATTAATGCTACGCTGGTGGCCCAATTTCGATTACTGTTTACTGTGTTGGTGGCGTGTTTCTAATGCTAAGCTGTGTGACCTGACTCTACCACCATTGTCGTATCAGCGCTCTGGTTTTTACCCCTGGGTCAATTTTACCCGAAGAACATTGTCGTTCATCCGTTCCTCTCAGGTTTCTCGTTACCAGAATGACTATGCCTAGGAACACATGCAAATGGCCACAGAGCAGAAGCCTATTGAAAATCAGTGAAACTGACCCAGTTTTTTATTACCAGGTCAAATTATGGGCAAGGCTTTGGTGTAAGACCTCCCATTGAAAAGGTAATATCCTGGACAAAAGACTGACAATACAACTTGCAGCAGATCCTTTGTCAATTATATTTCGTGAGTCTTACACCAAATCGTTGCCAAATTATGTCAACTGTGTCACAAATTGCTTCTTAAAACCATTTCTCAGGAATGATAACGTCTATGCTCACAAAGCTTATACCAAACACACATCTGATGATAGGCTACTACTAACATTAGTTTTGGGGTATTGTCATCATGAACGTACGACCGTTTGTCTGTTTTCTCATTAGGCCTACCACCATATCTAAACAATGACTATTTCAAGGAACACCAAGCTTGGTTCACATATGTGTGTGGTCGTGTAAAGTAGGCTATTAAAAATCTTTCAGATTGACCCATATTTTTCTGGATAACCAGGTTCAAAGTTGACTGACTTGTCATCAATTGCTCTTTTACCACCATATCTCAAGAATGATAAGGCCACGGCTCAATGAACTTACACCAGACATACATGTGGTCATGGGCTACGGCTAAATGATTGTCATCATGAATGTACGTCCGTCTATCTGGTTTTTTTTACCGCCATATCCCAAGAATGACCGCCTAGAATCAACAAACTTTGTTCACACATGCATCATCAACGATCAACTTTTTGGTTGGTGAACATTATCAAAAACTGAATATTGCCATCAATTGGTAATTTCTTCAACAAGAAACTATTTAAATCACCCAAGGCCGAGGGGTTTTCAGTGCTTTGTGCGGTTAATGTTAATGGCTACTTCTGTAATCGTGGCACAGTTACCACAATTTATATCGTATTCGTGACCTGGTTCCAGTGATTGTTGGTAGTAGAACTGGTTTGGGGAAGTCCTGTTGTATTGGTGACCTGATCGCGAGGACCGCTTCTGTCTCAGTGATTTCATTGTAACTGTAACTTTGTTGATCTTTTTGAAATGAGTACTATTGTGTTGGCGATCTGATTGTAATGACTACTGCTGCAACGGCGATCTGATTGTAATGACTACTGCTGCGCTGGTGATCTGATTGTAATAACTACTGCTGCAATGGTGATCTGATTGTAATGACTACTGCTGCAATGGTGATCTGATTGTAATGACTACTGCTGCAATGGTGATCTGATTGTAATGACTACTGCTGCAATGGCGATCTGATTGTAATGACTACTGCTGCAATGGCGATCTGATTGTAATGACTACTGCTGCAATGGTGATTTGATTGTAATGACTACTGCTGCAATGGTGATCTGATTGTAATGACTACTGCTGCAATGGTGATTTGATTGTAATGACTACTGCTGCAATGGTGATCTGATTGTAATGACTACTGCTGCAATGGTGATCTGATTGTAATGACTACTGCTGCAATGGTGATTTGATTGTAATGACTACTGCTGCAATGGCGATCTGATTGTAATGACTACTGCTGCAATGGTGATTTGATTGTAATGACTACTGCTGCAATGGTGATCTGATTGTAATGACTACTGCTGCAATGGTGATCTGATTGTAATGACTACTGCTGCAATGGTGATTTGATTGTAATGACTACTGCTGCAATGGCGATCTGATTGTAATGACTACTGCTGCAATGGTGATCTGATTGTAATGGCTACTGCTGCAATGGTGATCTGATTGTAATGACTACTGCTGCAATGGTGATCTGATTGTAATGACTACTGCTGCAATGGCGATCTGATTGTAATGACTACTGCTGCAATGGCGATCTGATTGTAATGACTACTGCTGCAATGGTGATTTGATTGTAATGACTACTGCTGCAATGGTGATCTGATTGTAATGACTACTGCTGCAATGGTGATTTGATTGTAATGACTACTGCTGCAATGGTGATCTGATTGTAATGACTACTGCTGCAATGGTGATCTGATTGTAATGACTACTGCTGCAATGGTGATTTGATTGTAATGACTACTGCTGCAATGGCGATCTGATTGTAATGACTACTGCTGCAATGGCGATTTGATTGTAATGACTACTGCTGCAATGGCGATCTGATTGTAATGACTACTGCTGCAATGGTGATCTGATTGTCTGTTGAACTGGTGATCTGATTGTACTAAGTACTGTTTTGCTGGTGACCTGTAATGGTCACTTACTGGTGATTTGATTGTAATGACTAATGTTGTACTGGTGATCTGATTGTGATAAAAGCTGTTATACTGCTGACCTGATTGTAATGACTACTGTTGAATTGGCCATCTGATTTTTGATGACTATTGCTGTACTGGTGGTCTTTTTGTAATGGCAACTTTGCAACTTCCTGAATTTAACATGTTTATTGGCAGCTTCTTTGCATTTGCGTACGCTTCGCCATCCACAAGATGGCTTGCGAATCGTGTGTCTCCATTATCGCGGAGTGATATCCGGTACTTTACCGGATTCTGTTCGGCCTTCATCCGGCAGAGACTCGAGAAATCTGATAAATTACACGTTTTCATACCACCTCGGAAACAGAGATTGCCTGGGCTTACAAAATACATTGTATATAGGTATGAATGACTTTCGTATCATCCAAGAGGTGTGGTAGATCTGTAATTTTGAACAAGTAGGACATCACAGGACTCGAAAATGTCGTTGGGGTGACGTCGGTAGAGTTTAGCTGATTGGCTGACGAAGTCACGTGATATTGATTTCTGGAAATTCCCTCTTGCATTTGCCGAAAGTAGGCTGAAATTGGATACACACGATTCCAGGGTCAGTCTTACCGCGTATAGATGACCTAGATGGTTACAGGTTGGCTTCTTTGGTCACTGTTATAATGTTGTAGCGTTGTATATTTTAGGTCGGTATATTCGAGACGTCGTTATATCCTACATATCGATGGACGAGAAATTTGTGTTAGCGTGCTTAACGTTAATTTGATACTCTTGTCATCGATACTGTGTCTTGATGAAGAACGTTTAATAGTGCCACTTTCACGAACGAGAAAAGCCTTGTTGACCGATATGACCCCAAACATATTGATTGGCTATACATTAGAATATCGGGTTTCTACATTCCATTATCAAACTGGTATGCTTCCCACAGCAAATAGGAAATTTATTTGTAGCATACACTGTTAAAACCCCGTATAAGACAGTTTACATTTTACTGGACGATCTTGCCCATCTACCTGACCTTTAATCATGGGCAGAATTCTGAAATGGTAAATGAAAAAAACAACAAAAACAAAAAACGTTTTAATGAAAGTTGAACTCAACTACGTATATATATATTGGTGTCCTGGTTTCGATAACTGGTAGTGCACTTGTCACCTTATTGTAATGACTACAATTGCATTGATAACCCAATTCCAAGCGACTGCTGCATTAGCGACCTGATTTTAGTGACCACTGATGAAATAGGGATCAGAATTAATCGAATCATCTTTCCTGTGACTTGCAAGTTATCCTGGTTTGGGAAAGTGCTGCTGTTTTCGTGATCTGATTGCACAATGACTGCTGTGGTAGCCTATACCTGAATGTAATGACCACTGATCACCGTTTTGTCGAATTATCCGTCCGAACTGTCACACCCTCTATCAGTGAGATGACTGCCCTTTCGCTCATTCCTAAATCGTATGCAATCTTGTCGAGAACATTTGATTAACATCCTTCATGAAGAATGTGAAAAGCAATTACCATTATTACCGACACTATCAATTTAGTATATATCGAAGCAAGCCACAATGTCGCGCCCCCTGGTGTGAAAGCAGATTTAGTGTCAGTAAAATGTGGAAATGTGTCTAGGTGGATGTAGTCGCTAATTGCTACACGCTATTTTCTTGACAGCCCTCATAAGTACATGAAAACTTTCCGTCATCAAAGTGCTAGTTAGATAACAGCTTTCTCACACAGACTAGTATCGATCCGTCATCACCAAGGTGTCTGCGATGCCAGCGTCCAGGAAGCTAACTCCTTCTTATAAACCACTCGCACATGTTCAACAAGATGGCGCTGAGTGGTCACGTCGGTACTTTCGAGACATGTTTGTATTGCGGTGAGTGTATAGAACATCGTTATATGCTAGATATCGATACTATGATGGCCGAGAAGGGACATCGCTATATTGTGTTAATGAATCTGGACCGACACACGAAGGCAGGATGCGAAGTCAGGATGCGAAAGACGAAGGCAGGATGCGAAGCGCGAAGTCAGGATGCGAAATCAAAACATGAAGCGCGAAGTCAGGATGCGAAGTCGCGAAGGCAGGATGCGAAGTGGCGAAGTCAGGATGCGAAATCAAAACAAAGCATTGCAAAGACTGGAAGCGAAGCGCGAAGTCAGGATGCGAAGGCAGGATGCGAAGCGCGAAGTCAGGATGCGAAGTCGCGAAGGCAGGATGCGAAGTGGCGAAGCCAGGATGCGAAGCGCGAAGTCAGGATGTGAAGTCAGGATGCGAAGCGCGAAGTCAGGATGCGAAGTCGCGATGGCAGGATGCGAAATCAAAACATGAAGCGCGAAGTCAGGATGCGAAGTCGCGAAGGCAGGATGCGAAATCAAAACAAAGCATTGCAAAGACTGGAAGCGAAGCGCGAAGTCACGATGCGAAGGCAGGATGCGAAGCGCGAAGTCAGGATGCGAAGTCGCGAAGGCAGGATGCGAAGTGGCGAAGCCAGGATGCGAAGCGCGAAGTCAGGATGCGAAGTCAGGATGCGAAGCGCGAAGTCAGGATGCGAAGTCGCGATGGCAGGATGCGAAATCAAAACATGAAGCGCGAAGTCACGGCACCTAACTTCGCGACTTCGCATCCTGCCTTCGCGACTTCGCATCCTGACTTCGCGCTTCGCAGCCTGACTTCGCATCCTGACTTCGCGCTTCGCATCCTGGCTTCGCCACTTCGTATCCTGCCTTCGCGACTTCGCATCCTGACTTCGCGCTTCGCATCCTGCCTTCGCATCCTGACTTCGCGCTTCGCTTCCAGTCTTTGCAATGCTTTGTTTTGATTTCGCATCCTGACTTCGCGCTTCGCATCCTGGCTTCGCCACTTCGCATCCTGTCTTCGCGACTTCGCATCCTGACTTCGCGCTTCATGTTTTGATTTCGCATCCTGACTTCGCGCTTCGCATCCTGCCTTCGTCCTTCGCATCCTGACTTCGCATCCTGCCTTCGTGTGATTCATATCACAATACAGCGATGTCCCTTCTCGGCCATCATACGATACAGAGGAATATGCGTGCTTCACATTAACCTGATACTGTCGCCATCGATACTTGTAACCGTTTGGTCATCAATAACGTTCAATAGCGCCAATTTCACGGACGACTTATTGACCGATATGATCCCAAACATAACGACTTGCTGAATACAACTATACTGGATCTCTGCATTCTGTTATAAAACTGCAATGATTCCCACATTGATCATAAAATACATTCCAAGCATGCACTGAAACAACGTGGATACTCTTAGGTAACTGCATTGTACGGTGCTGTATGGACGAGTCCTGTGCCCGAGGGCAGGGACGAGCATTGGAGTCCTTCCATTAATTGAGCCCAGGACGAGTTCATACAATACCGTAAAATCCAACCTCCCCACAGTCCATGCTCCATTTCACAGGCTCACTGCACTTACGTCCCTGCCCCTAGTAGCGGAAGTTGACCTTCACGACTTTACTGTGACATATACGGACACACGCCCGCATACACGAGGTTCTGTTTGAACTCGACCGGCCAACCCCCTCAGTTTTGCACTTGAGCGAACTACTTTTCATATGCTCACTCTTATCAACTTGTAAAATATTCTCTAGAACATTCTTTTTCACGCTAGGTCAACAAAGGTATCGTACAAAATAGAAAAGTTATCAGAAAATTTGACGAATATCGCTTTTAATATTTATGATGTCACTTCCGACGGTGTGCTTACTCGGGCAGTAATCCTGTCCTAAATCTGACAGGTGGCTGGGGTATTATCATGCCACAGTGAGGTGGTCGCGTAAAATGCTCGATGAATTAATTAAACGCATGATTAATGGGGTGGCGGAAAAAAGGTGCAGGCGTAGGCCTCCCGACAAGAAGTCGTATGACTCCATGCAAATATACTGACTGCATACTCCTAAAAATATCACAATAACCAAACCTGATCCCTGTTATGATTTGTAACCCAGCTACGCTTTTTATGTAGCTGTTCATATGGACACCTTGACTGGCATGGCACCGCAACCCCTAACATCGACTTGAGGGGTATTAGAATATGTGTCGAGGTCGATTCCAACGTCCAGGATTTTCACTCTTTTTTATAAGTTCAACAAGATGGCACCGAGTGTTGACGTCGATAGGCCTACTTTCGAGACGTGTTTTATTGCGGTGCGTGTATATTTTTAGTTCGTGCTTCCTATGACCCTTCACGCCAGACGACCGGTAATTTCTGAGAGATTGTCTGGTTAGGGTCAGAGTTCTCTCCCACACAAAAAAACGCAAAATGGGAGCGACCACGGGGTCGCTGGACCTCATCCCAGTAAATATTATTTTAAAAAAAATATTTGGTCGTTCTACAACAATAACTCGCGCATATTTATTAATGAATACTTTCCCTTCATTGTCAGCCAAAATTTAACAAGATCCGTCACAATCTTCACAAGTTTTATCCATTTTAACTTCTACCGCATTCCAAAACTGGGTCAGTTGTGGTTTCGTTGAAGCAAGTGAAATGAAAGTAATGTTGATACCGTAATAGACTAAGAACGAAACGGATCGTGTTAAATTTGGACTGACAATGAAGGGAAATTATTCATTAATAAATAGATGTGAGTTAAGTGTTGAAGAACTGCCAAATATATTTTTAAAATATTTTTTACTTGGATGAGGTAGCGCGACCCGTGATCGCTCCCATTTTGCGTTTATTGTATGGGAGAGAACTCTGAACATAGCCAGACAATCTCTCAGAAATTATCCGTCGTCTGGCGTGAAGGATCATATAGGAAGCTCGGACTAGTATATTCCATGGACATCGTTATATCCTAGATATCGACAAAAGGGAAGATGTGATTGCGTGCTTAGCGTTAACTTTATGGATTTGCCATCGATAATGGTAACCATTTCTTCATGAAGAACGTTTAATAGCATCAATCTCACGGGTGAGAAAAGCTTTAATGACCGATATGACCTCAAGCTATTGATTTTCTATATATAAGTATACTGGACCCCTACATCTGACTTCAATTCAGAAAACCATTTCTGTCTGTTCGTTTGTTTGTTTGTGTCCACCATACAGCCAAAGTTTTCTGTCAAAATGCCAGGCGACTTCGTCGGGACAGTATGAGGACAGAAAAATAAATTCAGAAGGGGCAAATATCGCCCATTGGGGGACTCAGATAAGAAAACTTACATGGCAAAGAGACCACTTTGTCCAATGGTAAAGGGAGACAACTCTGGTTAAGAGAGTTACATATCCTGGAACAGCTTTGCATTCATGCTGTTGGGAAATTGTCAACTGGGATGACTCAAAACTTATTAATAGACGAACGCTTGAACCTCTGATGAGGATGGCGATGTGGCTATATCTATGCGTACACGACACGACCTTTTTCTATGCAGTTAGCATTAGCCAGTAAATTCCATGCATCTTATCAGACCCTACAGCATGGGAGACAGGCACTGACCAGAGGACCGAAGAAAGAGGGGAAGGGAGAGTAAGATGGTTATGTAAATAATATAATGTACTTGGCCACAGTTGTTACTCGGGGAAACAAATAGTATTAAGTACAAATGTCAATCGATCTTGGATATGATTTGATACAGATTGCTGAATTTTATCAACCATTAAAAACGGCTTGCTTCCAATTATATTTCTGTTCTCAATGTATGACATATAAAATATTCGAAAGTGGATATTCCGACTTTCAAGCTAATTAAAGTCTCACACATGCTTGCGCATGCGCACATCTGCTCTTTCCCCGTCCGAGGGACGGTTTTTTGGCTAGTTCCATTAGAAAGTACAATGATTACTACATTGATCAGGGAATTTATTCTAGGCATGTACTGTATCAAAGGTTTACTGGACAGTTTGTATATCTACCTGCCCTTTAATCATGGAATACATTCTGAAATGTAATATGACAAAAAGTTTCGATGAAAGTTGAATGTTAATGAATGCTTTTGTATTGGTGACCTGATGAAGAACAACTCCGCTGCTGAACATATTTCAACACGTGCTGCTGCTGCATTACCCGAATCTAATGACTACGCCAACAGTGTGGCCTACTTTGATGACTACTGCTTGGCTGATGACCTGATTTCAACGACTACCGCTGAACTCATGACCGAAGTGTAACGACTACTTATGTGACCTGATGCAACGGATGCTAGACTTAGGCTGCATAGATAACCTGAAATTAATTGATACACTGCAGATTAGTAACCTGATTTTGATTACTGCTGCTGTGCTGGTGACTTGAGTTGAACAACAACTGTGGCTTTAGCGACCCAATTTCGACGACTTGGCCTACTGCTGCACTTGTGACCTGATATTAATCACCATTATTGTACTGGCGATCTGATTATAGCGATGAATGCTGCGTTGATGACCGGGTGTTGAAGACTATTGCTCCACTGATGACCTGGCGTTGAAGACTACTGCTCTACTGATGACCTAGCTTTGAAGGCTACTGCTCCACTGATGACCGGGCGTTGAAGACTACTGCTCCACTGATGACCTGGCGTTGAAGACTACTGCTCCAGTGATGACCTGGCTTTGAAGACTACCGCTCCACTGATGACCTGGCGTTGAAGACTACCGCTCCACTGATGACCTGGCGTTGAAGACTACTGCTCCACTGATGACCTGGTGTTGAAGACTACTGCTCCACGGATGACCTGGCGTTGAAGACTACTGCTCCACTGATGACCTGGTGGTGTTGAAGACTACTGTTCCACTGATGACCTGGCGTTGAAGACTACTGCTCCACTGATGACTGGGTGGTGAACACTACTGCTCCACGGATGACCTGGCGTTGAAGACTACTGCTCCACGGATGACCTGGCGTTGAAGCCTACCGCTCCACTGATGACCTGGCGTTGAAGTCTACTGCTCTACTGATGACCTGGTGTTGAAGACTACTGCTCCACGGATGACCTGGCGTTGAAGACTATTGCTCCACTGATGACCTGGTGTTGAAGACTACTGCTCCACTGATGACCTGGTGTTGAAGACTACCGCTCCACTGATGACCTGGCGTTGAAGACTATACCGCTCCACTGATGACCTGACGTTGAAGACTACCGCTCCACTGATGACCTGGCGTTGAAGACTATACCGCTCCACTGATGACCTGGCGTTGAAGACAACTGCTCCACTGATGACTTGGCGTTGAAGACTACTGCTCCACTGATGACCTGGCGTTGAAGACTACTGCTCCATTGATGACCTGGCGTTGAAGACTACTGCTCCACTGATGACCTGGTGTTGAAGACTACCGCTCCACTGATGACCTGGCGTTGAAGACTATCGCTCCACTGATGACCTGACGTTGAAGACCCGCTCCACTGATGACCTGGCGTTGAAGACTATACCGCTCCACTGATGACCTGGCGTTGAAGACAACTGCTCCACTGATGACTTGGCGTTGAAGACTACTGCTCCACTGATGACCTGGCGTTGAAGACTACTGCTCCATTGATGACCTGGCGTTGAAGACTACTGCTCCACTGATGACCTGGCGTTGAAGACTACTGCTCCATTGATGACCTGGCGCTGAAGACTACTGTTCCATTGATGACCTGGCGTTGAAGACTACCGCTCCACTGATGACCTGGTGTCGATGGCTACAGTTGAATTGGTGCTCTGATGGATACGACTACTGTTCTACTGGGGATACGATTGTAATGACTACTGCAATGGTGGCCTTATTCTCGATGACTACCTGTGATGACCCGATTCAAATGATTACCGCTGACTCATCGACTACTACATATGTGGTGATCTTATTCTCGATGACTACCGTTGTTGTTCCGATTTTACTGCACGATTCATGACTTGACTACATCTGCAATGGTGACCTTATCCTCCATGTCTATCACTGGTGATCCGATCTTAATGAATTCTGCTAAAGTTATGACTTGATATCATTGACTAATGTTGCAGTAGTGACATTATTTACACTGACTACCGCCGTTAAACCGATTTTAATAACTGCTGCTGCATTGTTGACTTGGCGTTATTGACTATTGCTGCAGTATTGACCTGCATCAATGACTTCCGCTGGTGGCCGGTTTTAATGACCAGTATAGCATTGATGACTTCATTGTAATGGCTACTGTTGTACTGACCATGTCATTGTGGTGACTGATCCTAATGACTACTGCTGCATTGGTGCATGACCCCAAAGATTGTTGCCGTATTGAAAGTTCTGCTGTATTGGTTGGAGCGATATGCAAGTGACATGCTTTATTCACGGGGACAATCAGTAGTTCGGCATTTGAATTATAGGACATTAGCCACGCATTCCATGGAGAAAAAGTTTGAGAAAATTAATAAATATTAAGCATTGTAGATATCGTTTTAGCTGCAGGTGACAGAGTAAATCACAACTTAATATTGTTTTACCTAGTTCCGAGAAACAACCAACCACGAGCGCCATTTCTTGGCGCGTTTTTTTTAATTTCAAGGTCGAGAAATTCTAGTTGTCGAAATGTACTTTGTGTCCCTGTAATTTCTGGCCCGATTTCTACAACCACTGCACCGGTGAGGTTGGTGGCCGTATTCGAATTACCAATGAGCTACATAATATGATTTTTGTGAATACTGTCGTCCTGGTTTCAATATAATTATAATCACTGTTAGTCTTACTCAGTGACATCCTTTAAATATCTTTCGCTGTGGTAGTCATATGAGTTTTGATAACACTAGAGCCTACAAACAATGTTTTTCTGGTGACTTTTGAAACAGTTCTGTTGATGAAGGTATAACACACCGCTACTGCTAGTTTCAGTCGGGGAATATGATTACTAGAATATACCATGTTTAACAGCCTGTCAGGTAACAGCTATTCACTACAAGATTTAGAGTTATTTACGGCATGTTGTTCTACGGGCCACTGGAGTCGAAGAAAGATTTAGGACTTGGTTATAGTATCACTAATTGTAATGCGCGGTAGGTTTGTCTTCTAATATGGGAATTTATCTCTTTGGAAGGCGAGATGAAACAAAGTCTCGGCGTACATGTATCTGCTTCTTCTCTTCTGACAGTTGGCTCATCCGTGCGGTCCGCACAACATGGTTGATGACTGCGGAAATTGCTCACTAGACTGACAGAAACAATTTAGCAAATACTATACTTATTTTTCCTGTGGTGAAAATGAAGTAGAAATCCGAGCGTACTGTTAATCATTTTTACGGTATTGTTTCCGGTCCGAGTTTCTCCCAGCAAAGAATCGGCATTCCCTCAGCAACCCACTCCTTACAAGCAGTCTTCTTCCCTACACACTGAACAAAAGAGTTCCACTTTAAAACACCAAAAGATGTTCTAATGTGTACACTCTTTTGGTGTTCTTGAATAAATAGGAATGACAGCTTCCAATATCTTTCCGTGTAGTCGTATTCTGAACGTGAACACTGGGGTTCAAATTGTAATGGCTCAAAACCAGGACACTACAAAATGTGTTGAAATTTAGAACACCAAAATGGTGTTCAACTGTAACAGTTTTCGAGAAATCTATTGGTGTTCTTGAATAAATAAGAACGGCACTATTCAAAATTGGATTGCTTTCTTTTGTTTAGTCGTATTCTAAATGCCCATACTGATCTTGAAATTTTAATGACACTCAAAAACAAAACACCTATGTTGAATACCCGTATTCAACAACAAAGGACCACGTATGTTTATGTTGGTAAATGGTCCCAGAACAGATGGTGTAAAAGTGCCAAAAATAAAATATTACATACACAAGAAATTGTTCAGTTGGCATGAAGTACAATATTATATTGTATACTCAGAAAAGTTTCAAGGTACTGAGTCTCATAATTCTCGAATAACAGGGCCGTGAAGTAGTGCATTCGTGCAAAATCGCCAATATTTCTTTCTACTCTCTTAAATAATTAGATTGAAAATTCAATCTATCAGATTGGAATTAGTGACCAATCTATTCGAGTGAGTATTCCATCTATTAGATTGAAAATTTCAATCTATTACCTTGAATTTTCTATCTAAATCAGATTCATTTGATCGTTTTCAATCTATTAGATTGAATATTTTCAATCCAATAAAAGATTGGTCACTAATTTCAGTCTAATAGATTGAATTTCAATCTAATAATTTAAGAGAGTATAAACATATGAAGATACACGATAACCAGAACCAGCTTGGTACAGCATACTCGCTGTTCCAATACGTAGTCGTAGACCAACTCTGGTGCTGGTTGTCTTTTATCTTCATGTGTTTACAGAGAGCAATGTGAATTGTTTTCACCCCAGAATCAACTATTTTGCACGAATGCCCTACTTTACGGCTCTGTTACTCAGTGCCTTGAAATTTTTCTGGTTACAAAATAATATTGTATTTCATGCCCAGCCAATTGAACAATTTCTTGTATTGTAAGTATTTTATTTTGGTGCTTCTGCATTGCACCTAATCTGGGGCCATTTACCCATCTGAAGATACAAGGTCCTACATGAGTAGTATACAAACGGTAAATTGATAATTTAGCGCCTCACTGCGCATGCGCAGAACCTGTGGTGACGTCACAATTGGTGGTGTGCGCATGCGTGTGTGTGTGTGGGTGGTGGGTGCTGGGTACAAGATGGCGGCAATGTGTGGGTGGTGGGTGCTGGGTACAAGATGGCGGCAATGTGTGGGTGGTGGGTGCTGGGTACAAGATGGCGGCAATGTGTGGGTGGTGGGTGCTGGGTACAAGATGG
>JAVTVY010048771.1:0-23393 GCA_036873755.1 Hanleya hanleyi
GAAATCGATGTCTCTCAAACTTAACGAAAGTGACATATGTTACAACAGGTACAAAATGAAACACATCTGATCACAAGAAACTAAACTTGTTTCTACCATTCACGAGAAAATAGAAGGAGTTGATCTTTAAAAATAAACAGCATGGCATGCCGTTTATTTTTCCACGGCCGTGTCAACAAGCGTATACCAACGTATGCTATGCAACATCACCGAACCGTAGGCACGAGCCATGACGCTATCCCATGGCTGCAGCTGTGCAGCATTCAAATTCGTGAGCGTCGCCACGTCACTCATACGTCACGCAGTGACGTCATTTTCCTCTCCGCGTACAACACACACTGAATGGCGAGACAGAAAAGCCGTCGAAGCGGGCAGAGTTACAAATTTCTCTGACAAGATATTCTTGCATTCGTTGTATATGACGATCCCACTGTCATCAAATATAATACATATGATGCTTTGGTAATCTTCCCTGCTGAAAAAACGCACAGGGGAGAGTCTACAAAATCCATCCATTTTGAGGCTGATTACATCTTTAACTGTTAGAGAAAAACATGAGGATAAAAGAAATATTTAACAGGTATTTTTACCACGGCTTCAGAGCATATAATTTAACAGTGGTACAATATACATGTACATAATATTTAACTCCATGATATTGAGGTGATGTGTGGCAGTGCAATTTCAAGTGATTATTTCATTTAAATGTACATGAAATTGATGAAGTGAGTATGTAATAAGTAACCCTTCACACTTTTTGCATTAGGAAAATCAATGTGCAAGGAAACATGTCAATATTATGGATGTGATGGGGAAATAAAACAAGAACTGGGAGACCATGGGTTATATTCATAGCAGAGTGCCGTAAACATTGTGGAATGCAGTTGCTGTGTGGTGCTGGTAAAGACATACCAGTGTCATCCAATGATGTCAATGAATTCCCTCATGCACCCATAGCTGGTTAGTGTTGATAATGCCCTTCGACCTGTTCCCGTATTCCTGGCTGCTTATTTTGTCGAGGGGCACATATCTCAGGTATGGTACAGTAGGTCTGCTAAGTATATTGCTTACCTCACCACTTTTGACATCTGCTTTGTAAATGTGGCCAATAAGAAATTTCCCTTATAATAGAAATGTATTACCTATGGTATACAGGTGTTCTTTTAATTTGTTGAAAAAAAAACCTCATTCATTCATTCTCTTTCATTGAAATGCCCCAAATTTGTCAACAATTAAAGCGAAACAATATGGGCTTGACACCGGCCCATGCTTGCATGCATGGGTCTTCTTTTGTACGGTATATTCCTTATTGTATCACCCAAACAAAAGAGCATTCACTCATAGTACATGAAGATTACAAATGACATCACTTTACCTGTTCAGTTTATAATTATATCCACCAATGGGTGTCTTCTTGCATTGAATGTTTGCCTGGGTCAACCAAACAGGTGGATAAGATCCTTTAATTCCTTGGTTCTACTAAGTAAGGTCAATTTATCTGCAATATAAATGTCAACATGTTCCATTATAAATTACAGGAAAGTACTCAATTGTTCAGAACTGCACAGAGCAATTTGTAATTATTTGAAACAAAACAACCCATTATTGAGCATTTATTAGGCAATTACTTGCCAATGTGGTCGGTGTGTTGGGTTTACTTAAATTACAGCCGAGTACATGTACAAGTGCACATTTTGGGCAATGACGCACACATGAAAGGGTTAATTTCTGAACCGACAACACACTGTGCAGTTTTCAATGCTGTTGAAAATTATATTTTCGGCCAGTCTATCCAATGCAACTTAATGCCATCTTATATTATATTCCCTTGCTTACCTATTTCACACAGAAAATATGATAGGCAATCGACAGATTTCTCACAATAGCTTCAAATACAATACGGGTGGTGCGCGTCGGCTGCTTTGGGCCATTTTGCAAAGAAGGGGTAATTCGGCGGTAGGGTGGACAATTGGGCCGCTTAGAAAAATAGTTCCAATATATGTAACCGTCAATTTAATCTCCCAATGAAAAAAATAACTGTATATTCCATATATTCTGTGAACAAAGGGGTTTTACTGCCTTTGTCATTTCAAGATGATGTACAGATATGTCTTAACGATGTGATCTATAAATATCTCTCCGCGTCCTCCCGCCATGTAGAAAACGAATCGAACATGCCTTTGACATCGCTCTCCAGAATTCTTGCCAAAAAAACGGTAGTGTGAATTTTAAGGGGTAAGTAACCTGTTATACCGAATTACGACGTTGTATGGATCACTAATGACCAGATGTCGTTGTCATTTACACTTTGTTTATGTTCACTCCAACAATTTCAAAATCTGATTTCGCCGATGGCAGGATGAAAATCCATAATGGCGTCTACTTCCGGAATGTAGGTCATTTGCCAGGGAAGTGTTCAGGCAACTTGGAATGGCAAAGTAAACAATCGGTTGTTATGCAAAAGCGGCGTCATTTATATTTGCTAAAAATGGTAGGAACTTGTATCTTGGAATATATGATATGATTTTCTCGTGTACGCAAATTTTTGTACGAGAGCCTTTTGCTTTCTATTTTCATGTCACATTCACATCGATGACGGTGGTGGTCATATTTTGAGGGTAAAGTAGTCTATATTTTGTGAAAACATGACACCTCTGTGTTGGGGGGTTTCTTTAATATTCTAAATTTTGTGGATAGCTATGTCAGAGATCAGACAAAATGGCGGACATTGTGGTCCACACTGGTTGGGCCTTAAGAGAGCTCGGATTTGGGGGTAAATATGGTGCTAAGGCCATTTATGTTACATATTTGTTGGTGCTGATTTGATTGACGGAGCAAATGATGAGATTAATACTGTTCCATCTGTTTCTACATAAATGTGCCCCCATTATTACATAACTATTGAGTTACCGAAGTATAGTGTATTAATGTATGATAGGTGTGAGACCTAATGCATCGCGAATAATACACCATTTGGTTGATACAGGATAATATGGTAACTGAGTTATGTCAGCCTACTGTAAATACATTAATCATTTCATGTTAACTGTTCAGAATTAACTTGTAATACAGTTCGGCGAAGGAATATTACACTATATGTGTTCAGATGTCGAAGTACATATTCGAACGTTCTTATAACGACTCTTCCAGTTCATATATTGGTATTATGTAACTGTTAGATTGAAACCGAACACTGACTTCTGATGTTTGAAAGATTGACTTTATTTTCTTGTTCATTCATACAGGTTTTTGGTTTCGCTTTACCATCTTTGATTGATCCGATTAAAGAATGCAGACTGATATACGGACTTGTTTCAATTATTTTGGCTGTCACATTTTGGCGTCGTGGACAGGATCAGTCAACAAACAAAACCCCCTGCCGAGTTAGTGGTGCCCTGATGAAACCCCACTATGGAGAATCGGTTTTCCATTCCGAAACTGGCATTGATGTGGCTGTCCGCCCTGCTGTGGTAAACTATTTTGATGGTCCCTCGACAAATTTAGTACCGGTAACTCTAGTGATTACTGATGAATCACCCTGGAGAAGCAGTTGGCTATTCTGAAGTTGGCAATTGTTCGTAGTGCCCGGTACTGAGGATCATCGATCACTCGTGAAGTAAATTGTGACATTGTTTAAATTCACACCGGGGAGGCAGCCTGCCATTGCACAGCTGGCCCTGAACTATATGAGATTGGTTGTATTGAACTGTTTGGTGAATGGTGAACCATTTAGTGACACTGAATGCTAAATGTACAATTAGTGTGGTCACTTAAGACTTAATGAAGAATCACCCTGGAGAATCAGTTGGCCATACTGAAGCAGACCGCTTCATCTCAGTGCAGCTGTCTGGTGCAGAGAATCATAGATTGCTTGTACCGAACTGTATGGTGAACCATTCAGTGACACTGAATGCTAAATGTACTATTAATGTGGTCTCGATGAACAATCACCCTGGAGAATCAGACAGCCATACTGAAGCAGACGCTTCATCTCGGTGCAGCTGTTCGGTGCAGATAATCATAGATCGCTTGTGGAATATAGGACATTAATTGTAGCATTGTGTATGGTGGACCATTTAGTGACTCTAATTACGGAATGTACCTTTAACGGTTGCAATAGCATTTCAGGTCGAACTATTTTGGACAGTGAATGAACTATCAGACTTAGTGATTTCTTTGAAGCACCTATGAACTATATTCAAGCATCTCGATCAGGGGGACTGGATTCAAGATTCTAGTTTAGACTAGTTTAGATTAGTTTGGTATTACACTAAGATTGGATAGATTGAACCGCTGTGTGAATGTGTTGTATTGCGAGGGTCTTCGAGTGTGTTAGTATGCAGCCATGTTCTGCTAGTTCTCTATCTGGCATGTAGTTTAGATAGTATTGACACTGCACCACATGATATAGTCGAGCAAAGGTTACGCCAGCCTGACGTTGAGTTGTTCCTTTCTGTCCAGCTGGTGGTACCTGCCCCTGTGGTATTATTGGTAGTAAACCACACTCCTCACCAGGTCGTGCACAGATGGTAAGTACATTCATCAATTGGTAAGGTGAGTATTAGTAGAATATTGTTTTTGCCCTTGCTCGATCTTTCAATTTCAGCTCGTCGCGCCATTTCGGAAATTTTTGGGGAATATTCAGTCATGACGGACGCTTTGAAAGATCGGATCGCTCAGTTGGAGCAAGAGCTTCATCATGCGAGACTTCTAGCCGAGTCCAGTGGGCATGAGGCCCAGGCAGTGAAGAACGAACTGGCCCAGCTAAGGGGAACTGAGAAGCTAATAGATGCAGTCTCCACTCTCACTGAACAGATGACGCGCCCAAGTGCACCACGTTGGATATCGCCTTCGATCAAAATTGGACGGTTTCGAGATCGCTCTCGTGACAAAGATGACCCTTCGGTTTATGAATGGATCCGGAATGTTCGCGGACGACTAGTTATCCTGAATGGGACCAATGCGGAAAAGGCCGTTTTCATTGTAGAACACCTGGCAGGTAAGGCGCGTCAGGAAGTACTGGGCCGGGGGGATGCTGTTTTGTCTAGCCCGGAGACTATCTTCGCAGCCTTGCAGACTACATTTGGAGATGGTGACACGCTACCCCTCTTACAACAGAGATTTTTCTCATATCAACAGCGAGATGAAGACCTCGTCGCTTGTTCCTTGGAGCTGGTCGATATTTACGATCGACTTATTACGTTAGACGATTCATTTAGAGGGAGGAGAACTCCTGCCTTGAAAGAGCGGTTCGCAGAGGCCGTACGCGATGAGGGTTTGCGCCGAGAATTGAGGAGGCTTAACATTGACTCACCAACTTTATCGTATTTTGATCTGCGTGACCGTGCTATCAAATGGTTAGGGACCACTGAACCAGCGAAGAAAACACGTGGTGTGGTGAGTGTGGAAACTGTGGACAGCCAGTCCAATTCCAACAACCCATCATTTGAGAAGATGAAAGAGGAGATTACGTCTTCCGTGCTAGAGGCTTTGCGCAGAGAAATCTCGGGAGCCAGAGTTAACCAGCAGGGTCGACGCCAGCGACGCACGGACGACTCCCCACGGCAGTGCTGGGAATGTGCTAGCACTGAACATCTCAGACGAGACTGCGCAATCTGGAAGCAGAAGCAGAGTTCATCTGGTTCTGCTGGTCCAGCCGTACCTTTAAACTAGCTTCGCCCACTGCTGAGAGCCAAGCAGTGGGCGTGGAATCCTTATGTTTTGGAGATGTGGGCTCAATTCTGAAAAAGGCTGTGGGTACCTGCCCAGAGGCTACCACCCATTTAGGAGGCGTGGTGATGCGCTGTTTACTTGACTCAGGAGCACAGATTTCTACGATAACGGAGAGGTTCTATCGGGAGAATCTGTTAGTTGGTGAGGAGCCAATCGACGTGTCGAGTTTCATACGTATCACGGCAGCAAATGGCCTCAGCATACCCTACCTTGGATATATTGAGAGGACGGTGACCATCTGTGGTCAAGCATTTCCAGATTTGAGATTCCTTATTGTGAAAGACCCCGTAGGGACACCTATAGCAGAGCGAAAAATTCTAGTTCCAGGTGTGATCGGAAGTAATATTCTGCAAGTCATGCAACAACCGTTGTCAATGAGACAGTAATAAAATGCGCTGTACTTCCTGCAGATAGAAACAGAAACATTGATTTAAACTACAGTGGAGACTTAACTGTCGCAAGTCTCAAATGTTTTTGATATAGAGCTGTTGCTTAAATAAAATTGTAAAATATGTGACAACTGGACTGGCCCCCTCTCGGCCATCATAGTCATGCAAGCCGAAATGACGTGAATTTGCGGGATTTCCAATAGTGGCAAATGGGTAAGTGGTGGTGGAGAGAGTGAGAGCTGAAGTTTAACATCATCCGAAGAACGCATGACACGATCATACGTAGAAACTTCTGCTCGTAGCCATGCGGTAACGGGTGATATCAACCTGTAACCATCTCGGTCATCTATACGCGGTAAGACTGACCCTGGGATCGTGTGTATCCATTCCCAGCTTACTTTCGGCAACTGCAAGAGGGAATTTCCAGAAATTAATACCACGCGGCTTCGTCAGCCAATCAGCAAAAGTCTACCGACGTAACCCCAACGTAAATAGCCATTTTCGAATCATGTGATGTCCTACTTGTTCAAAATTCCACCACACCTCTTGTATGATACGAAAGTTATTCATACCTATATTTTTTGTAAGCCCAGGCGATATATGTTTCAGAAGTGGTATGAAAACCTGTAATTTATCGGATTTCTCGAGTCTATTCTCCGCCGGTAAAGTACCGGATATCGCTCCGCCATAATGGAGACACACGATTCGCTAGCCATCTTATGGCTGGCGAAATGTGCGCAAATGGGGGGATATCTGAGTATATTAGGGCGTTTCCCAAATCGTCACACCCGTCAAAACGTTCTTGCCCTTGGTGACGCGTGGGGTGAAAGCAATCGGCAAACAAGCGGTACGCAGTGGACTGCAAGTCGCCGGTGATGTCTTGGGGGGTACGGCACCCAAAGAAGCCTTGAAACGGCGGGCCAAAGAAGCAGGAGGCGTCTTGGTCGCCAAAGCACAACGCACCGTAGGGAATAAAAGACCTGCACCACCGAGACCACGCACCAGTCGACGACCGACCCAGCGACGACGCACATCGAAGACCCAGGATATCTTTTCTTAAAACATGTCCTTAATCCATGCAGAGTCCTGCCCCTCCACCAACAGTGAATTTGATTTGTGGACCGTCCCGCCCACACAGACCAGTGCCGAACAAGGATTATGGGTGGAGCATCTCCCGCTCTCCAGCATCAACGAAACAGGGCCCATCGAGTTCACCATCAGTGATGCGGATACGGTCTTTGTCGATTTAGCCCATACACACTTGTATGTGAAAGCCAAGGTCGTCAATGCGGATGGCTCCAGAATCGTCGACCAAGCAACGGTGGGCCTGACGAATCTTTGGCTGCACTCTATGTTTCAACAGGAGGATATATTTCTCAGCGACAAACTCATCAGTGACTCGACGAACACGTGCCCCTATCGAGCCTACATCGAGACTCTGTTGTCGTGTGGACGAAAGGCTAAAAAATCTCAGCTGACAGCCGCTTTATTCTACCAGGACACAGCCGAGCCGGGCGCAGATAACGACAATGCGGGATATAACAAACGGAAGGCTTTCACCGCGAACGATATCTCGGTGGATCTCATGGGTCGACTGCACGCAGACATTTTCATCCAAGACCGGTACCTCTTGAACAACATCCTCATCAACCTTCAACATCCTCCGACCTTCGCCTTGATGGCCACTAACGTAGAGGGACATGCAGCTGACTATAAGATTGTCATCCAAGACGCAGTCCTGTATGTCCGAAAAGTGAAACCGAATCCAGCCGTTCAATTGGGACACCTCAACGCCTTGGAAACAAAACCAGCCCACTACCCTATCCGACGTGTGCGAACCAAAGTGTTCTCTGTGTCTGCTGGAAATGAGCGCCAACAAAGAAAACCTGTTCCTGGGGGAACTACCCAAACGATTGATCCTGGCCTGTGTGGAAAATACCAGTTTCAGCGGAGCCTACCCAGAGAACCCGTTTGACTTTAAACATTTCGGCATCATTGTTGTGGCCCTGCATGTGGATGGACAACAGATCCCAGCCACGGCCTTAACACCGAACTTTGAACGCACGAATTTCATTCGAGCCTATCAGAGCCTGTTCACAACCACCGATCAAATCAATCAGGACGAAGGGAATATGATCAGTCGGGAAGACTACGCGAACGGACACACGTTGTTCTGTTTCGATCTGATCCCTACCTTGATAAACGACCATCAGCTGGCCCTGGCCAAGCAAGGCAATTTACGGTTGGAAATCCACTTTGCACGAGCCCTCCGGAGCACCGTCAATGTGACCTGCTACGCCGAGTTTGACAACATCATTCAAGTGGACAAGGCGCGCAACGTCCTGTGTGACTTTGCCACCTAACATGGATACAGACCAGATAACCACCGTGCTGGAGATCCAGGGACACGTATGGTCTTTCAAGGGGTGTTCGCCCGAGACGTGCTCCCATTAGACCGTATGTATCCTGCTGCTTACGTTCTCAACACGGACCCGATGGATCGGCCCGATGAACATTGGGTGGGCGTGTACTTGACAGAACAGCAAGGCGAATACTTTGACCCGTACGGCCTGCTACCCCTCCATCCCGATTTAACATACTTCATGGATCAAGGCACAGAGACGTGGTGTTGGAAAAGTCAAACGTTGCAAAGCCTGACCAGTAGCGTGTGCCATCGATGCCGGGGAGGAACCTTATCTACCATCGTACAGATATTTGACGAGTACCTCAAGGCCGAGGACCGAGATGTACTCGTATATGACTGGGCCGCCCATCATTTCAATGTACAAGCTCCGTTCTGGGTTTAAGTTCGTTTACGAAAAGCCCCCTGTACTGGGCCTAATTTTTTATCAATGTACAAGCCCCCTGTTTTGTGCTTCAGTTTTCACGTGGTTGTTTTCACGTTGCTGTTGTTATTTATTGTTGAATAAAAAACAAACTTGAGATCTCACCAAAAAACCCTGTCTTGTGTGTTTTCTATATGAGCATAGTGCATGAAGGCTATACCAGACATGTGGGGATTCGGTCAAACTGGCTTTGAACACCGTTGAGAAAGTAGCCAATCAGTGGCCTAGGATGGGGCCAAATGTAACCAATCAATGTCCAGAAATCAATGCAAGAGCACTGCAGTGAAATGGAGAGCCAGTGAAATCAGCCCACAGACCAAGTACATGCTTTGGTCTAGGTTGAAAGCGGTCACTCCAGCACAAAAATGTTGACGAGGAGTTACAAGTTACAAGAGCAACAGGTGGAGTGAAGTGACGTTCGAGGTGCGGAAGATGGCGAGTGGAGACTCGTCCAACACTTATAGATTAAGTTTATTACTATAAGTTCCATGGTTTAATGTATTTTTTCGTGCCAATACGGTTCTGGGAAAAACTGAGGGTTCCCTACTAGTCATTTAACATGGGCATAGTGCTGGCGATATAGTGGGGACCCTGTTCATTCCATGGGTGCTTCGGGAGGGCGGATAAAGGCTATCTATTGGCCGGAAGGGAGACCTTTGCCCCTTTGACCTGGATGTGACCTTTGACCTTTTGACCCGAAATTCACCCGCGCACTCGACCGGATAACCCGCGCAGGCGTGCGGCCGGAGAACCCGCGCGCGCTGCGGCTGGGTCGGGTTGAAGACTACCCGGACGTTGAAAAGGCCTCGGATGTTGAAGAGGTCCCGGATGTTCTAGTACACGCATCCAATACGTCTAAGTTCTAAGGAAAAATTAGAACTCTTCTGTGTTCGGAGGTCATTCTGAAAACCGGAAGTGACGTCACACACTTGCGCAGACCCACCAATCCACGTGACCTGCGCAGCAGAATGTTGAAAACGAACGACTAGTCCAGGCGGATGCTCCCTCACGAGAGCTTCACATTGATACCTCAGTCGATCCAATCGGGCCATTAGTGGCCCACCTAGACCTCAGAACGTCTATTACTTACAAGCGTCTAGTCCGTCATTCATAATCCAGCCGTCGTCCATTAGAGAATATCCGCGTCCATAATCCAAAGACCTATTCCATTTCCATATAACAGTATTAGCACCAAATTCAAAAAGACAAAAGTATACATAAACATAGGCTTGTTTCCTGCAAGAGAAGCGGTCAACAATTTTCAATGATGCCGGCAAGACATCATGATGTTCCAAAATATCAAATCCGTATCGCTGATCAGTATTCTTAATCCATAATATTCGTTATAGAGTCGTCATCTAAAAATGATGTGCCTCAGTCACGCTTTGATTGTGACTGTTCATATGAGTACCATGAGGATCTTGAAGTACATGGGCTCATACGGCCCCTAGCCCCGGGTTAAGCGGAATTAGACACATGTTACGAAACGTAGCGCCATAGATCTTGCACGCTACGTTCGTATTTTGCTATCAGCATGCGATATGTATCGCCAAATTTGAAAAACTTTGAGTGGAGGCGCTTGGTGGAATAGACCTGTTTTATAAGTTCCTGCAACAATGTTTTGTGACGTTGATTAAAATCATCACATCTAACACAGGATCTAGCAAATGCTACTAAGCGAGATATGTATACGCCATATGCAGGTCCCACTGGAATATTACTATCCAGAAAGGGATAGTTTACGATGTCGAAATTGTAATCATCATTGTGGGAATAGCCTATTCCCACAATTCCCTGTCTACGCATGCGCAAAATGGGAACGACACACTAGTCCAGGCGGATGCTCTCTCACGTATGCTTCACACTGATACCTCACTCGACTCCATCGGACCATTTGTGGCCCACCTAGACCCCAAAACGTCTATTTCCAAACCCTTTTCCCACAATTCCCTGTCTGCGCCTGCGCAGAATGTTGAAAACGAACGACCCACTAGTCCAGGTGGATGCCCCCTCGCGAATGCTTCACATTGATACTTCACTCGATCCAATCGGGCCATTAGTGGCCCACCTAGACCTCAGAACCTCTATTTCCATACCCTTTTCTCACACTTCCCTGTCTGCGCATGCGTAAAATGTTGACAACGAACGATACACTAGTCCAGATGGATGCTCCCTCACGTATGCTTCACATTGATACCTCACTCGACCCAATCGGCCCACTAGTGGCTCACTTCGACCCCAAAACATCTATTTCCCTACACTTTCTCTACCGCGCATGGGCAGAATTACGTCAGTTCCACGTCACACCCAGCCCGTTGGATACTCCCTCACGTATGCTTCATATTGATACCTCACTCGACCTAATCGGTCGACTAGCGGTCCCTACAGATTGCCGAACATTCTCACGAAAACCCACATATTTGGGACTACTTTCGGTCCGCGGAGGCAGATCGCATCGCCGCAGAGGAATACATGCCCCAAGGTCACGCCCCATTCATCGAGACCGGAAGTGACGTCATGCCTGCGCAGAACACTCCTGCGCACACCGCCCCATGACCGCCCCATGTTTTTTCTGCGCATGCGCAGTGAAGAGCCAGTGGCTCGAAATGCTGTCTATATACTACTATCATAGCACCATTTCCTCCCATTCACCATCCCGTCCCACACCACCATCATCCGAACGCATGGTACGATCATACGTACAAACTTCTGCTCGTAGCCATGCGATAACGGGGCTTATTTGCGTGTATTAGGACGTGTTCAAAATGGGCACAGACGATTGGCCCCGTGTAAGAGACCATCGGACAAGTCATACGCCGAGTACTATGCAGCAAAGACATACCTCACAACAGAACAATCATTGCCATAGCACAATGATTTACCTAAAACATAGCAAGATGTCCTTACTCTTCTTAAAACAGTCAATCGCCTCCGATTTCATTGGCCAGCACCGAGAACAACTTCGAACAGGATTATCTCCCTCTAGATATTTGTCTTTTTCGGCTGATATGTGGCGCCGTGTGAAATACATGCAGAACCATAGCGATAAGTTAAGGGTAGTATTAAGTGAAACGTCCTTAGCAAGCTAAGATTCACATCACCCTCCCATACCTGACCTATCCTCGTATGACGGAAATATTAGATGAATGTAGGTTAGAAGGAAGTAATTATTTTTCCTATCCCACGCAATTTTAAATGACATGATTTCTTTAAAAGATCTCTACTTTATTGACATCAGACGAATAATTCCCGGACATTATGTTTCATCACAATATTGGAGTTATCCAGTGTCAATTTCAATGAAACAAGGCCGACACGGGGTGCCCGATTTTACTAGTTCCGCGTTGTGGACAATACTCGAATTTAACTGGCCGTAAATATTGCCAGCGCGCGTTAATTACCCGGAGAATTTGCGTGAAATTTACAGACAATATTTGGGACTCACTCAACCGCCAGCACTTTATCTGAATACCAAACAATCGTAGGGCTAGCCTAGCATAGTCTGATACATTCGAGTTTCATTTTACCTCCAGATGCCTCGTAACAACACAGATTCTCCCTGATTTTCCAATCAGTGCACATTCTTCTAGATTATGGTTACAAACCATTTATATCGTCTTGCGTTTCTAGACTGAAAAGTACGAGGCGAGGTAGCGAGATAGCCAACCAGCGAGATGACAAGATAGCGAGTTTGGGAGATACATGTAGCACGAGAGCGAATGAGCGGGAGCGGGGTTGCGAGGTTTAATTAGCCTCGGTCTCTCGCTTCGCAATCTCCCCCCCCCACCGGCAATGTTGCTGCCTCGGTTTGCAATCTCGCTTGCTCGCTCCTTCGTAATCTAGATACCTCGCCCTATGAAAATGAAGGCGAGGTTACGAGATGTCCTTATCCGGCTTCTATAATTTCCATGGTTATTTAGCGAGGTCCATGTATATTTGCATTATTTGATCCTCAAGTGTTGTCAACCCCTCACCCCTCTCTTCCATCAATCCAGCTTAGGGCAGCATGGTTTACCATACCATGTTTGTCTGGCACAGGAGGTAGATTAAAGTACCAAACAGATTGGGCTCTCTGAGGATCCATTGGGATCAGTGTCTGTAAATTCAAAATTCAAAATTTGTTGTAGTTTTGGTTAGGTTTTTGTTAGGATTGGTTTTGTTAGGGTATGTCTGTTTGGGTCATCGTCGCCGTGTGACCAATAAGGTTAGGTGCGACGTTAAAATTCAAACAACCAACCAACCATCAATCTGCGCGAACTCAGGGAACTGCTTGATGTCGATAGGCGACTCTATAGATGTCGATAAACGAACAGCCTTCGTATTTTATAGACAGGCGATGTCATTTACACCAAAATAAAATACTTCCTCTTCGTTGAGCTCGATGTTCATTTCTCGCGCGCGGATTTAAATTGGCAATTTCAATAGAGGTATGAATAAGTAATTTCGATCGGCGAGCTCACGAGGAATAAAGCAATTTATGGGTGCTTCGGGTTGGCTGAACCTCCACGTTACCAAGATGAAGTAAAAAGGTCCGGGTACATACTTGATGATATGTAACCGGACATGTGCGAATGCCCTCCTCTTGAGATGAGGATCAACTGGTGATTATCACTGGATATCACTTTATTGCTTCACGGTACGGGTATCAATAAAAATCCAACTTACGTGCATAGATCGGGACTCGATTTTGCTGCTGCTGTCGCCAGGTCGGTTCCCTTTGAGACACACTCGCTCACGGTACCACTGCAATCTGCCCCACAGCCTAAGGACGAATAATAGTAAATGTAGTAATAGAAGTAGATAATTATATTGTCTAATACAATATGAAACTGTCTTACCATTTGAAGGAAAAGAAAACCACTGAAAAAATATACAGACAATGAAAATAAAAAATTACATTGCCAAAAAAAGTAAAAGGTTATTTTGGGATTCTTTATTCAGCCAAGCAAATCCCTAATCTTTTAAGATCATTTAGGCGTATCGCCCTCTTGGTGATATCATGTGGGTCTAACTGTTTATGCCTACTACTGAATAATAATAATAAATTGGTAATTTATTTTGACACAAGAGCATAACAAGTGGCATTGACAACTGGGAATCATTTGGACAGGGACGATACACGTTAAGCATATAGTTAGCCTGAGTACAAGAGTTCCCTCTCTAATCGATGGGCCTGACACTTCGAGTTAACGTGTCCAGAACTCCGGAAACAGACAACGGGACGTTACGTCAGTTGTTGACATTTTTAACGACCAATGAAAAATTGGCTGTCAAAACGGTCGTCAGTGTTCATTTCAAATCATCCATGCAGTGATTGGGCCGGGCAACATGTGACAAATCACCAGATTGCGATTTGATCCGGAGAAAGATATCGCATGGCTGAATCATCTCGCTAACGATTGGGAAGGGACATTGTCCACTGAAGATACTTGATAATATGATATTGAACCATAGAACGATATCCTTACTATAAAGGTGGAATATGGAAGGTGCTTATAATAGTCGTAAATTCAGTGTCAGCTAATACATAGGTGACGGAATCTATATTTGAAGATGCATTATTAACGTCGGACGTTTGGTGATACCGGCTACAAAAGACGTTTGTATTATCGAGGTGGGGGGGGAATTCGAGATATATGAGAATGAGAATATTATGGAAGCTAAGTAAATACTGACTAAATACGATTATCCGAGGAGTGCGATGAATCGAACTGATGCTTTCAAGCGATTACATACTTCACGCGAATATATAAATTTTGTTTATACAGACCCCATAAACCATGTACATATTATCCCCTAAATCATCGCATGTACAATTGAAATCTGTTAAATTAATCACGTGATCAATGCGTGTATTGTTACTGCCATATGATTAATACAGATGAGAAGGTAATGTTTGACTATGATCAACAGAAAAAGAGAAGGAAAGCTACTCTAATGATAACATAATACACGAAATATAGTCAACAACTGAGAGAAAAGAGAAACTCAAGATATTGATTAGTTCAACATTATACATACATTAATAAACTCATACATAATTTATTAATATACTTAATTCCTATTATGGAATTTTAATATTTGTATACAAAATAAGTGAGGAAGTGAGTGAGTAAGGAAGTGAGTTACTCAACCTTGAGAGAACATCGGCTGCAGTATCGATATGCGACTCGAATTCAGAGCAATAAGCTGACAGTGGAAAATCTTATACGTCCGACAACGACAAACAAATGCCACATGTCGCAAACTCCTCAGGCAGCGCCAGACTAGCGTGGGCGGTAGCAACTACTAATGACACAATTGTCGCAATTGTTTCGTTAGCAGTTGTCAGGTCGCCAGCTAATGTCACATTTCTGTCATTAGCTGGCGACTATGCATGCAGAGTCAACCGCGATTGTCGCAATTGCGACATTATGGCATTTAATTAATGAAAACCTGTTTTTTTTATTAATTGCAGTTTGTATATTCATGTATATATCTTAATTTAGTTGTTATATCTTTGTTATCAGTTCTGTAACTGGGCTCTCGGGCCTGTATGAACTTGAATCTGAATAAATAAATAAATAAATAAATAAATGAATAAATAAATTAACTGTCATTAGTCGTTGCTACAGTGGGATACAGCTCAACTGGAGCACCAACTCAAACGCAAAATCAAATCATTACAGTCAGAGTTACCACTATAATAGAGATTCACTTGGTTCCAGGCCATGCTGATGTATTTGGAAATGAGGACGGAGACCGATTGGCCAAAAGAAATATGTCAATGGACCCCCTACAAACCATCAGATATGAGGACGTGAATAATGCAGCCAGGAAAGCCGCCATCAGAACATGGCAAAGAGGATAGAACTTGTCCCCGATGGGAGGATGTTCCACCAGCTCAAGGGCCTCCGATCAACAAGTAGCTCCTGAGTGGATGAGAGATATCAGAAAACTGGCTATCATTTCAACGCCTACACGGCCAAACTGGATAACGTACGACCCACCAGTTCCCCAAGTGTTAATTTTAGTATCCGTAGGAAATACAGTACAATGTGGTTTAGACAGTCGGCACACATGCCACTTGAGGCACGTACCTGGTGCACCCTGTACCCTATAGCCCGTAGGGCATAGGGTACACGAGGGTGTGGGTGCACCAGGTATGTGTGAGTGTGTGCGCCTGCGTACGATGACGTCACTTCCGAGTAGCGCAGGGTAAAAGGTCACTTCCGTGGGTACTGTGATTTTACATCCGGGTCCTCATCTTACATCTGGGTTTTTCCATGTTTAGTGTCACATGACCGGAACCGAAAGACTCACTCACTCACTCACTCACTCACTCACTCACTCACTCACTGTCGTAAGTGCGTCCATGTGTTAAGACGGGCGTTGGGGACGCCTCAAGAGTGTTGTGCACGCCTCATTCACTCACTCATTCACTCACTCACACTCACTCACTAATGATGCGCAGGGTCAATGGTCATTTCCGGTCACGTGACCTGAACCAGAAGTGTGCTCCACGGGTACGCGCTCCGAGCTCCAAGACCTCCCATCCAAGAGCTCCGCCCCACGGGAGCTCTCACCACCACCGGACGTTGACATCGGAATGTACACCCCGAGAACTACAAAATGATACCCCCCACGACGCATTCGGACCAAGGATGGTCCCTCTCCACCCCAAACACACCTCCACACACCCTCAACATGTCCACTTTGACACTACTCCTACTGACGACGTCACCAATAGCGTCACAGATGACGTGAACATCCCTCAAATCGGGGTCTATACCACGAAAGCTACAAAATGACACCCCACACGACGCATTCAGACCAAGCATGGGCCATTTCTACCCCAAACACCTTCCTTCGCTTCCCCAAAATGCCCACTTTCGCTACTACTCCTACTGATGACGTCACAGATGCTGTGGAGAGCCCTCAAATCGGGATGTACACCCCGAGAGCTACAAAATGACATCTCCCACGACGCATTCGGATCAAGGATGGTCCATCTGTACCCCAAAAACCTCCCTTCACTGCCCCAAAATGAACACTTTACTTACTACACCCAACTGCGCATGCGCAGATTGACGCGACTTGCACTTAAAAACACGCCATTCTGACTCTACCCCACAAAAGCTTCACTTGGACACCTCCCACGACCCATTTGGACCCATAGTGGTCCATCTCTATCCCAAACACACCCCCATGCACCCCCAAAAAGCTTGACATTCTATAATAAGGTCAGACTGCGCATGCGCAAAATATTGAAAACGGACGAACCAGTCGGGTGCTCGTCCACAAGAGCTTCAAAATAAGACCTCATACGACACCATAGGACCACTAGGGGCCCACCTAGACCCCAAAACGTCCACCCAGTATGGACCTATACACTGAGCCAGTATGGGGCTATATGAACCTATATACAGACCTACCCGGTACTTTTAAAAAAATTTCCACCGCTTAGCTCCGCGACCCCCTCCCATCGTGTTTTTCTTGGCGAGACGAGAAAAACTAGACCAAACAACCCATAGTAAAACTAAAAAAAAAATCCCCCCCCTCCCCCCCCCCCCATAACCAGTATGGGGCTATATGGGCCTATATACAGATCTCCGTGAACCTTTCATAAAAATTTCATCGCTAAGGTCCGGGACCCTCCCCATTGTGTTTTTCGGGGCGAGACGAGAAAAACGAGACCAAACAACCCATAGTAAACCCCACCAAAAATTGACCATCCCTCCCTCCCCCCCCCCCCATAGCCAGTATGGGGCTATATAGGCCTATATACAGACATATTTCGAGAGTTGATGTCTAAAACCACTTAACCCTTAACCCTTGGCAGGTTGTACTATTTTCCTGAAAATAATCAGATCGCTAACGGGTCGATAAATGTATCCAAACTCTCTAGTGTCAGAACAGTCCATTGACGCTGTGTGTGTACTGTGGAAATATGTTCGAGCTTGGTGGGATTCCAGCGTACAATGGACATCGGCAAGTGCGCGCCATTTGACCAATCAATGAGATTGTCTCAAATTGAGCCAATGGAAGAGATCGTCTCAAGCCATTCTAGCCAATGAAATTTGAAGTATGCCCGGCCATATAAACCTGGCCGTTTTTACGAATTTCACTCATCTTTTCACTTGCTGCAAAGAAGACAACATTGAACAGAGATGGCTCGTACCAAGCAACCGCCCGTAAATCTACCGGAGGGAAGGCTCCTAGAAAACAGCTCGCCACCAAGGCAGCCAGGACGAGCGCCCCAGCAGCCGGAGGTATGAAGAAGCCCCACAGATACAGGCCTGGAACAGTCGCCATCCGTAAAATCAGACGTTACCAGAAGAGCACCGAGTTTCTCATCCGCAAGCTCCCATTCCAACGTTTTGTCCGAGAAATCGCCCTAGTTGTCAAGCTCGATTTCAGATTCTAGACGTCCACCGTCATGGCACTTCAGTAGGCTAGCGAAGCTTAATTGGTGGGGATCTTTGATGACGTCACTTCCGGTGATGACGTCACTTTCAAGGTTCAATGGTCAATGATAAATGCACATGCGCATCATTGGACAAAGCATCGAGGGGTTACAATATGGTGTTAGCCGTTAAAATAGGACATTAAGGCGTTAAGATACGGCATTAAGATAGGGCGCTAAGGCGTGACGACGAGTTTCGATGAATTATCGTCAATTCCATGGGGTATCACGTGATCATTTAGACCAATCTGAGCTTCTGAGCTATCTCAATCTCACGTGAAAGTGTTAAGCTAGGCGTTATTCGGCGTTACTGTGTTACGTCCATAAATCTAAGCCTATCCCAAAGACGTGCACAGATGACGTTCAACAGTCAACATTATGGACTGTCCGAAGACGCTTAGGGATGCGTCTAACGGACAAGTGCAACCATGGCAGAAGACTGACATAACTTTCACAAATTGCGGCTTCTGATTGGAGGAGAGTAGCCGAATACGGCTAACGGACAGGCGCGTACATGGCGGAAGATTGACGCAACCCAAATGATGGCTCTGATTGTACAAGAGCAGCTGAAGATGCGTCTGAGGCACGGACAAGAGCTTGGATACATGAATTGTGAACACACCCAACGTTCATATGCCAGAGCTCGGAGCTCCGAGCTCGGAACTCGAATGAGATAGTTGAGACCTCGAAACTCTGGGATGGGACAGATAAGAGCTCAGAGGTCGTTGGACAAGAATAACCACGATTATGATGACACACAGAGAAAATAAACACCATCATAAACCTGCCCAACACGACTCCCACAGCGTAGGTATGATGTAACATTGGAGAGAATCAACTATATGAAAACTTGTGAACGTGTTGATCTTTCTTTTTCTCATCTGATGGCGTCATGGTGTTAAGAGGTAAGGGAAACACACAGATACACACACACATACATGTGAAAGGTGTCAACCGGGGACGCCTGCCACACCCCCCCTAAATGGGGACTTTGTTAATAAGGTACCAAGAGAGAAATGAACCTCAGATTCCAATAAAGGCAATCATAGAGACGCCCACTGGACCTTTGGATCCATCAAATTCTGAAATTTGCCAAAAGTGTTCAAGCTAGTCAAAGTGGGGACGCACACATTTCACACTCGCCGTGAAAGATGCTGCTAAAATGGGGACGCACTTCCGTCAAGTGTAGACTATCCAAGTGGGGACAAATGTTTAAAACCAACCAAATGGGGACATCATCAATAAATATATTATTGCAAATGATATGTAGGCTAAATAGGGACATGTCAGGTGAACATATAACCAATTCTATCACACTTTGCTGTTTTATTACTACATGTAACGTTGAACACGTTTCATGGACGTCGCTGGACGCAGCCAGTTTCGAACTGGGGTGACCCAGATCATAATAAACAAAACATTTGTCGATGTTATTGCAAAAAAGTAAATAAAATCGGATGTCCAATTCGCCACAATCTATAAACATCTTTGTCAAATTATAGGTATATCATAAAATAAGGTCATTACATGAGGTAGCAGGACATCAGTAGAACCCATAAAAAGATACCAGAAAGATTGAGAGATAATTAGCCATTTCTGAAATTTTGGATTTATTCAAATTTTGCGAAAATTATGCATCGATACTGGTATTTGGAAACAAACAAGGTGAATAATTTGCTTCACCGGAAGTGCGCGCGTCTGTCTTCAAATACGCGCGAGTGTTCCTTTCACGGCGAGCGTAGGAACTTAACTGTTTTCTAAGCAAGCTCGGCAGGGATGGCATTTAGGCATTTAGGTGTCTAGGATTAAAGACCGTAAAACGAGGGAATATTCGATGCCGCCGTTTACGTGGAATGTTCCCAGATGAAGTACGAATGGACTGTCCAAAGAAGGTAGGGGTTTCTTTACTAATTTATGAACAATACCCAGTCGACTAAAATCGCGCGCCACAATACGTAATTGAACGGGCATCTCTGCAACTGCATCTCGTTGTTGTTTCACGCGATTTGTGGATACTAGGCTGAAGTTTCTGGTACAGGTCAGCAATTTTGATTGAGGAAATATATATATGTGTTTGGAATTGACAGTAAGAATGCATTCGCATTGTTGCAGGCAGGATACAATTTCCGCCCCCAATTAGCATGCTGTTTGAAGTATGTTGATGTACACGACGAAATAAGTATTGAGCGACATATATTCAGTGTCCAGATAGAGCGGACTCATACAGAAAACCATAGACTTTCAATAGTTTATCTTTTAGCAATTGTTTGGATAACGGCACATAACGATGAAAGTTCACACTCGATCTAAGGCTCTCGCAATCTTGACAAATTAAACTTTCCGGAAAATGTGTAGTATATGCCACATCACGATACAGCGAAACAATACCTTTGGGGGACGTCATGGAAAGACCGTGACATTGTACCCACAATGTCTAGTTGTCGTTGTTGTTTTCCGTCTACCACTTTATCGAATGACAACGTTGAAATATCAACAACTGAGTAATAAACTATTCCTCAAGGAAGATTGTTGTTGTTGTTGTCTTCTGGCATTTTCTTCTGATTTGCAGGAACATGGGGACAAACAAAATATCTGACTAGGTACGGTACGCCTATTGTTTCGTTTTCGGTTTATGTCCATCAAACAAGTGTTTCAAAGTAAATCAGAAAATTCAACTTACGTTCCGTACAATATTGCCCGCAGTTGAATCGTGTATTGTTCTTTCTTCAGTCTCGTTTTATCTCTCTTCGTTCGTTGTCACGTGACTAACTAATTCATGCGCAAACGGAGACCTGTGTGTATTGAGCAGATTTTTTCTCCACGGAGCGGGAAACACACGCATACACCTCGCGCTTGAATTTTGCTGCCTAAATGTGGACGTATACCGTATTTACCTCATTTCACTAGAGAGTTCCAAAAACAGGCTTGGCTGCACGTTTCAAGACTTAAGTCAAACGGGGACGTCCCCGTTTGGAGGGGGGTCCCCATTTGAAAGGTGTGTATTCATGCCAATGTCCCCATTTGACACCTTTCACAAACGCACACCTCCACACACATACACACACACGCGCACATATGTTGACGAAAGGTGCATAGTGGGGACATCCGTACACAACCATACAAGTGGGGACTTCTTTATTTTTTGGCTTTTCAAGCAACCTGTTGCTGGTTTTTGTTGTGAACAGCCTCGGGATCTCCACGACACGTTCAATCCAGTTCAAATTTGCACAGCACCTGAAATAACCGAATCCGTATTTCCACCCCACAAGTGGGGACACATGAAACATACCGGCAAAGTGGGGACACCCAGTCAAACACACGTTTCTAATTTCAAACACACCCGCTTGAGTTTTCTCCAGTCAAAATGGGGACATATACGTTATTTTTTTTTTACCATGGTGTTGTATACAAGATCATAAAACGGGCAGCGAAACAGTTTCCCAGTCTTTGTCACACCGGGGACGTCCCCGGTTGGAGGTGTGTCCCCAGTATGAAGGTGTGTATTCATATAAATGTCCCCGCTATACACCTTTCGTAAACGCACACATGCACACAGAAATACACAGTTCAAATTTAATAATTTGATACAGTATTTATATATAATTGGCATAGCTAGCATATATTAAACGTTGAAAAGTTACGAGAAAGCTGTTAGATTAAATTAATATAGTGTAGACAGACGCCCGACGATACTGGTGCTTTAGAACAACAAGGGGAATAACTGTGTTACTCAGCCGGAAGTTCGCGCGCCTGTTGTTCTGACCGCGCGCGTATGAATATAGCCATTTTTCAAGCAAGCTCGGCAGGGATGACGATAAAAGTGCCTAAAACGAGTGGATATTTGCTTTCGCGGTTTATGCGTACATCTCCGAGATGAAATTCGGATCGATCTGCACAAAAAGGTGAAGATTTGTTTTGTAATTTAAGAACAACACCCGCTCAAATTAAATTGCGCGCCAGGATACGTGAGTGAACCGGCCGACGACTGAATCTCGTGGTTGTTTCACGCGATTTGCAGATACTACGCTTACGCTGAAGTTTCTGGTACAGGTATTCAATTTTTGATTGAGGAATATATATGTCATTGTTTATTTGTGAAATTTTCAGATTATAATTGTTTTGAAGATATAACAAAAAACATTATCCCCACTTCGTGTATGCTATTTGCCATTACTCGTCAGCTTAAACGCTCTCGATATTGGTGAAATGTGAGTAGTAGTAGTTGATTTCATCCGTCTAATTGTATAACGAAAGATCAGTTCTAAACAAGTATTAAGCGGTTCTACATTGACAAGGCGAGAATACCTGTTTGTAACTCGACACACCAATTAAAGCTTTCAGGAGTTCATTTTCGACTGTACCAAACGAGTCACCTTGAGATTGCAATTAAATGAACCTCGTGCTTGATGATTAACTCAGCTGCTGCGAACCCTGATGATTCCTCTGCAAGAACTTGATGCATTATGTATATCTGTCAATTAAACGGAGGATGTTCAATTATCATTATATCGACATCGCATATGTAATACGACATGAAGTTAATTTACAACGAAAAATACATTTGCGGGCCGTCATGGAAAGACCGTGCCATGGTACCAACATTTTAGTTCCTTGAGTTGTATTTCTAAGAAGGAGTTTTTTATAACTAATTGTCTTTAACTTCCAAATGCAAATACAAATGGATAACCATTTTGCTTTACCTATTTTTTATTAGTACATTCGGCTGAAAATCGAGCAAATATGCATTGACTGGTCAGTCGGATACCATATATTTTCTTTTCCCCCTCCCCCTTCACTGCTTTACGCAAACCCGCAAAACATACACACGCATACACGCACATATGTTGACGAAAGGTGCATAGTGGGGACATCCGTACACAACCATACAAGTGGGGACTTCTTTATTTTTTGGCTATTCAAGCAACCTGTTGCTGGTTTTTGTTGTGAACAGCCTCGGGATCTCCACGACACGTTCAATCC
>JAVTVY010048772.1:0-22665 GCA_036873755.1 Hanleya hanleyi
AATAATAGGCGGTCCGTGGGAGTGTCGCTTATATCCCATGCCCAGTGAAATTGACAAATGATAAACCGCGCACGCCTCTATGACCGTGCACGGCATTGTTGACCTTTGTACTAGACAACACGAATACATTACGATGTCTCCCTATGCAATTGAGTCCTGGTACATGAAACAACTGTACTGACGTTTTATATGGAGAGAATTACAAAGGTATTTCAAGCGTGATATGTTATCGATATCACGGAGAAATGGTAGCCATTTTGTAGAGTTCTGTTTGTTCTACACGATGCGAAAAAGAAAATGTATGCAGAGTTTACTGCTGATTATTGGCAAGCTCCAAAGTAGACGACTAATTAAAATGGTCGGACTATAGTGCTTCGTATGTCAATACTGATAACGCGTAGACTAGGGAAAGAGGAAGGGGAGGATAGGGGGCAAGAAAAACAACTGCGTGATCTGTGCCATCTCTCCCCTTATGGTATACCACGAAAAATAAACAATACGGTCGGTAATGAGCCAGGAAAACCCTAATGTACTATATTATATAGTATTTATAAAAAAAAGAAGACATACTCCACCTATGTATGGTACCTTCTCGGTTTACTCCATCTCAGGTTAATATATAATGTCAGTTACATTTATATAATGCACGGAAGTGGTGGGAAGACACCTCTTCAGATGTGAACGTGTATCCGTTAAAGAAAATGTTGACCTCAAATTAAAGAATTATAGCAGTAAGTGGATTTTCATTCCTAATCATAAATACTGTTTGGGGGAATGGATAAACTTCACCTCTTTCGTTTTCTCTAGTCAGACTTGTGTGAAGTCAGCAGAATGTAAACCGAATTGTATTAAAATGTGGCTTTATTATAAAATCTGCGTCCGCTGGATACACAGATCCCACAACTCCAGCAAAAAAAAACAAAACAAAAAGGAACACGTTGAAACACACTATTCGATAAACTACTACATTTCGTCCGTATTATACAAGATTTGCAGACTTTTAGTGCACCAGGGGCATGAAAATTAATATTCCATTCATCCATACTGAAGATGTTGAAATAAGCAATGAATTCCCCTTTGTAGTTTGAGGCTTTTTATTTGACTAAGCTATCTACAGATTGACTAAAAATCACAGACTGATTGCAACAGAAGTACGTTACGTGCGCTTTCACTGGTAAACAACTTAGTTGTAAAATCTGTTGTCATTGGTCATTTATGTCGTGGGACGAGATAATTATGTCGTTGCACGAGAAATATGTCGTGTGACGAGATAATTATGTTGTGGGACGAGATAATTATGTTGTGGGACGAGATAATTATGTTGTGGGACGAGATAATTGTGTTGTAGGACGAGATATTTATCTCGTGGGACGAGATAACTTTCCGCGAAAAAACAAATTGTTCATGTCCCCTCTGAGATTCCACAGGATTTAACGTCGTTTTCAACATTTTTTTCAATCGTATCACGACGGTGTCTACATGTGCCAGAACACGAGAGTGTCCACCGTTCCTATTTTCCTGTATTACAAGTGTCTGGCCCGTCATTCATAATTCAGCCGTCGTCCATTAGAGAATATCCGCGTCCATAATCCAAAGACCTATTCCATATTCCATATAACAGTATTAGCACTAAATTCAAAAAGACAATCATAGTATACATAAACATAGGCTTGTTTCCTGCAAGAGAGAAGCGGTCAACAGTTTTCAATGATGCCTGCAAGACATCATGATGTTCCAAAATATCAAATCCGTATCGCTGATCAGTATTCTTAATCCATAATATTCGTTGTAAAGTCGTCATCTAAAGAATGATGTATCTCAGTAAAGCTTTGATTGTGGCTGTTCATATGAGTACCATGAAGATCTTGAAGTACATGGGTTCATACAAACCCTAACCCAGGGATAAGCGGAATTAGACACAAGTTACGAAACGTAGCGCCATAGATCTTGCACGCTACGCTCATATTGTGCTATCAGCATGCGATATGTATCGCCAAATTTGAGAAACTTTGAGTGGAGGCGCTTGGTGGTGTGGCCCTGTTTTATAAGTTTCTGCAACAATGTTTTGTGACGTTGATTATAATCGTCACATTTAACACAGGATCTAGCAAATGCTACCAGGCGTGATATGTATACGCCATAGGCAGTTCCCACTGGAATATTACTGTCCAGGAAGGGATAGATTACGATGTCGAAATTGTAATCATCTCTTTAGTCATACAGTCGAGGAGAGACAAGGCCCGCTTCATTTTTATAGGGATATAGGTCTAAATACGATGTGCCTGTATGGTTATCTGTAGTTTTCTTCAAATGCAGTGAAGGTGGATATATATCCTTCACTGCGCCATTTTTATAGCGATTATCCACAGCGAGAATATCGCCTATATAGCGTTTGGTGAATGTGAAGGAACGGGCTTTGATGGGATCGGTTTTTGAAAGCGCCTGCATATAGTCATATTCATAAGAGAACAAATACAGGTCAGCTAACAGGGGTGCACAATTAGTACCCATTGGATTACCTATATGCTGCGGATATACTGTGTTGCCAAATTTCACATAGATATTTTTAATGAGAAATTCAAGCAACTCTATAAAACAAAGAAACATCCCATGAATGATATCTCTTGTATGTAGTAGAGCTAAAGAATGCTTTCTGGCTTCCGACATTAATATATCTACGATCAATTTTCTTGAACACAGATACTATTAATGAGCTAAGCGGTCAATAAGGTCATGATGAGGGATTGTGGTATAGAGAGTCGATAAATCTCATGTGGATACATGTCTATACGGTATGTGACCTTTAGCATCAAATTCTTCCGTAAGACATTTTGAGTTTTTCAATATCCACATACATTCAAAGTCAGAGTCCAGTATACTTTTGGTATATCGTTATGTTTGGTTGGAAGACAAATACCTCTTTTCTTGAGAAACGTTTTGTGATTGTTAAACAAATCTTCCAGGGTAAATGCAGTTTGAGAGTAAGTAGACGTATTTGATGACGATATGTTTACACTCAATTCTTCAACCAGCACTTAGTAATAGTAATATTTATCATTTGGAGCTTTGTCTGCTGAGACTATGACGAATTTACCCTGGAGATTTGCTAGAACTTCTTGCGAATTGGGGTTCGTCAGTACTTGCTTTGCTTGGGGAAGGGTACTTCTGTCAATATGACGGATTGTTTCAACGACCTTGCTCTTGTTGAGGTCCAGTCAATCATCGAGTAATTTAGGTTCAACGTTTTCTCGCTTAGACCAATCAATAACATACTGTTCCAAAGCAGACAGGACTATCTTCTGGTCGGCCTTCAGATTTATATTTCTCGGCTCTCTATATGTAGGTCCCTTCATCAGGAGTAATCTTAGGTCATTATCACTCACCGCATCAAGGTCACTAGTCACAACATGTTTGCACGGTGTATAGATAAAATTCGACGATTCACAATCACAGCTATAGCGCCCCCCCCCCGGGCCCCGAGGTGTATAAGTTCCAGTCAAACTCCTTGACAGCATTAGAGTAATTGAATATTTTGATGGCTATAGATTTAGTATACTTATATGAATCAGTCGAGCCAGTACAGCACCTGGTCACCCATCCAAGTATTGGCCGAACACAACGTTACGTAACTTCGGTGATCTGACGAGAACCGGCGTGCCCAACGTGACACGCCGTACAGCTGTGTGTACAGTAAACTATTAACATTCACCCCACAATTTTAGTATAAGACTGAGTGATAGGGGTGGGGATAGGAAACAAATGAGTGAGTGAGTGAGTGAATAGAATTTAACGTCGCTTTCAACAATATTTCAGCTATATCAAGACGAACGAACTATATATAAGCGCCACCGAGCCCAGCTGTGTTCCTGCTACTTCAAAGACAAAATATTTGAAACAAATGAACACTTTAGAGGCTGGGGTTGACCATTCAGGATAGAGCAGGGAGGTTTGTGGGGGTGTTCTGCGCAAGTATGACGCCACTTTCGATTTGGGTGAATCGGGCGTGACCTTGGGGGCATGTATTCCTCCGCGGTGATGCGGTCTGCCTCCGCGGACAGAAAATAGTCCAAAAATACGTGGGGTTTCATGGAAAACATGGGCAATCTTCAGGGACGAGAGGGGCCCCTAGTGGACCGATTGGGTCGAGTGAGGTGTCAAAGTGAAGCGTTGCTCCAGGGCCATCCAGTTATGGGTGGGTGCATGTAAAATTAGGATTTTTCCCGATAATATAAAAAGCGGAAGACGGACTTCATTCCTAAAATAGGGGGAAACTATCAACCCTATCCCAAAGGGTCTAATATCCGTCCCCGGCTCATCGGGGCCCGCCTATCAAGTCATGGGTGGGTGCATGTAAATTTAGGATTTTTTCCCGGAAATATAAAATGCGGAACACGGACTTTACCCTTAAAATAGGGGAAAATCCCTATCAACCCTATCCGGAAGGGTTAATATCGGTCCCCGGGCTAATCGGGGCCTGTATATCGAGTCACGGGTGGGTGTATCTAAAAGTTTCTCCGGAAAAAAACGGAACACGGACTTCACTTGTACACTAGGGGCATATATTATACAATATATGGGAAAATGCCTGTATGTGGTATGGGAGGTTGTCATTTTTTTGTGGATTTTACTATGGGTTGTTTGGTCTTATTTTTCACATCTTGCCACGATGGGAAGGGTCCCGGAGCTAAGCGGTGAAATTTTTCGAAAAGTTCACGGCCCATACTGGCTATGGGGAGATGGGTCCATACTGGATTTTTTTTTGTGGGTTTTACTATGGGTTGTTTGGTCTCGTTTTTCACGTCTCGCCGCAAAAGAAAAACACAATGGGAGGGGTCCTGGAGCTAAGCGGTGATTTTTTTTTCTCTATCTTTTTCAGGCAATCCACAGGAAAACGTACAGCACAACATCACTGAGTGACATTGGCACAGCATATTATTTCCGAAATAAACTAAACAATCCTAACGTGATGTGAAGGGCAAGGTTAAGAATAGTTACAGAGCGTATAAGATACTCTTCTATACCATATTTGACGCCACTTGTTGTGGTCTCCTGCTTCTGAAATTCGGCTTAGACAATTGGGATGAAAGCTTCTGTATGCTGCCTGTCAACTTTCAGAAAATGTCGAAGGAGGAAAAACTGACATGGCTTAACAAGATCTGCTCCTCCATCGTAAACGAGTACATGTTTGAAGACAAAGAAGACATGCTCCATGGCGTGAGAGAGATCCTTCTGGATGACGGGCATGTGGAGAATTATTGGCTGTCTAGCACGGATGACAAATTTCACTCTCACTTCTGTGACAAGAAATATACTAACTTGGGCAGTGTGAAAACCCATGAAAATACAGTTCACAGCTTTGTTCAGAAAAGAACGGAGAATACAGCAGCAAGTCAATGTCCTAAAGATGAGGTTTATGACCATTCAATGTTACTCTTCAAACTTACCAGCCTTCACAACAATTTGGACACTGCTGTCGATATGGGGGATGGAGAACGAGTAGTTCGCTCCACCAAATATGAGACTCTGATTCACAGTCAGACTGACAAATATAAATACCTCATAGGCAGCATCCAGATCACCTCACTTGTGAAAGAACATCTGACCCAAGAACAGGCATAGCGGTTCATCTGGAATCGTTTCGTCAATATTTCAGATGGAAAGAACCGGAATATGGCAGTGGACGAACACATTGAAATGTTAAGTGCAAAGTTATCTCCCTTGGCACAAATATTCATTTGCAACTCTGAATAGATATATATATGAAGAGATGTCACTAAACCAGAAACGAGTAAAAATACCTTTTCTTTCAAGACTTGGATATAGTACTCACCATATCCGATGAAAATATGATGGTAATTAAATGAACATGATCAAAACAGAAAAATAACCCATGATGCATTGGAGAATCTATTAATTTTCAATCTACTCTGTAGTTTGGTCTAAGTGAAATATACATCCATTGTTGATGTATTTTTGTGTATCATTCAACTTCTTTCGTCCAGTTTCTGGATTCTCAAAGAAATTGATGCAATTTCAATTAACTAACAAGGTTGAAGGCAGAAATATGGATCATGTAAGGATATTTGACTAAAAATACAGGAAACAGAACTATCGGAAGACCTCAATCTGACAGCTTTAGTCTATGTGGTTCATCTTGGTACAACAATAAGTCTAGAGAGAAGGCTTTTTACCTCTCAGCCCATAGGGCTGTGGGGTCTTGTCGTTGCCATGTACGTACGTCCGTCCGTCCTAGTGTCCGTCCGTCAACATTTTCTTGTCCGCTAAATGTCTGCACATCTATGAAGTCGGGCCTGACCAAACTTTGGTGAGAGCTTCCTAAATGTTGACTGATGAAATGATTAGATTTTCAGATGGCTATGATGATGTCATGATTTTTAATTTTTTTTTATTATTTATTGATGGCTCAGCTTTTGCACTGTTATCTATACCCATCAACATGTTCTTGTCTGCTGAATATCTGCAGATCTATTAAATCAGGCCTGACAAAACTTTGGTGAGAGCTTAATGAGTGTTAATTGACGAAATTTTCAGATGGCTATGATAATTTCATGATTTCTAATTTTTTTTAATTTTTCAATTTATTGATGGCTTAGCTTTTGCACTGTTATCTATGCCCATCGGGAAGCCTTGGTTATTTCGTTGTGACTTTTGAAGGTTTCCTGATACAGAAAAGCCTGGTCCATTGAAGGACAACATTTTTCTTAAATTTTGCTATTAAATCATTTTATTCTACATCATATGATTTATTCTAAAACTTTTGCATGAACCATATTTGTGTCCACACATTTAACTGGTACAACATAATGCTTCAATTTTTGTCACCAAACATGTTACTGTACCTTTGAAATTATGTAAAATGAGTGAGTAGGAGAGCCCATTTTTAGCCTGACTGGCCAATTTTGAATCAGTTTGCATACCTGGAGCTTATGCCCCCCCCCCCAAATAATGATAAGGGTGGGTCTGTGTCAATAAGTGTATTTACTTATTATCACACTTGTGCAATGCATAAATTGCCACTGATAAAGCTACACTTCCCAGCACACCACTTACGTGAAACCAAAGTCTGTTATATACGGTATCCAGGGATTTTTTGCAGGTTCCGATCCCAAACTCCCAGTTCCTTTTCGTAATTAATTATTGAGGGTCCAATTTTTTTAAGTAAATTTCGGCACAAAGAGCCTGTGATCAATCATAAAATTCAATGCCCAACTATGCAATCGGATCGATATTGAGGCTTCTAGAAACTTTTTCTAGGAGTATTTCCTTCAGAAATTCTTTCAAATTAAACAACAAGACTTTTGTTTTTTGTTTCATTTAAGTTTTGGGTGCCCATACGTTTTCCAAAACTAAACTGGCTCTAGATGCAGCCCTCATGCTACTTGACTACAAAACAACAGGCTGAGAGGTCCACGCACATTTTAGGTGCTTGCCTGCAATTCATGTTGGTGATACAATGGTCTGAATTATAGAAAATTTACATGAAAGACTGACTGCATTAGTTCTTCAAATTACTATATCAACTGTCGATTTTGTCAAATACATTGTAATTAAATTTTGATTCATTTCTGCTTTGCGCTGATAAGAAATGTAAAATGAGCTCCCTAGTATATGCAAAACCTACACCTGTTCCTCATGCTTTATAAAAAAAAAGAAATATTTATTTTGACCTTTATTTTTTTTTTTGTAAAAAAAAAATTGCCCTTTTGCTCATCTGTTTCATATTCTGTTTAAAAAGCTTGTGCTGAAGAGTGTATAGAGATGGGTAAAGTATATAGCTTAAATAGATTTGCTTATGTTTTTGAATGGTTGTAGAACATTTGTAAAATTCCATATACATGTAATTAATCACCTATCATGTTTATTTATCATTTTGTCGCATGATGCCGTAACTTCATCATAATGTATTTTTTCGATGTAATTTAATTACATACAGGTACATGTATACTGATATATAATATGTTTTCATTTTTGTGCTATGAAAAGTTGTCATAATATCTCTTAAGTCCAATAATGCATTTCTTGATGGATATACTGTGAAACCTGAAATTGATTTGCAAAACTGGTTTACAAAGGTTCTGATTTGCAAGTGAAACTTATCAGGAATTAATGATGAAGATGGGAGAAAAAGCAAAAAAGGAAGAAAAAAAAATTCGGGGATTTGGGGATTCAAACCAAAATGTTGGCTTTCTTTTAATCTGTAGTCCGACACTGTAACCATTCGGCCAAGCAGCTGTTACAATTATCAATATGAGGAATCATGTGGCAGTGAACTACACCCTTTCAGAGCATTAGAAGCGTTTTGGCATATTTCAATATCATGAAAATATGACACCTTTAACCACAACGATTCTTCAGTATCATTTTGGGTCAAACTCACCGCATTTAGATATGTAAGACTCGTTTTGGTTAAAAGTGTCCTATTTTATATATGAATGGAATTCCCTTCAACAATATCGCCAAAAATTGCAAAAACAAACAAATGCTTATTTCCTAATATTCGTGATATTTTTTTGACAAATCTCTTCTCGTTGAAAATTGAGAATATGGAAATTCAGTATTTTCTCTCTCAAGCTAATAACTTTTAAAGTAAACGAGAGGAAATTATATTTTCGGTTTATAAACGCAACACACTAAGGAAAAAATACGGTCAAACTGAACACCTTCTTTGTAGAATGTTAGCAGAATTTCTCTTTTGAAGTTAAATTTTGCTATCTGATTAATTAGAAGAAATAGGGTAAATAATCAGCTTTATTTAATTACTCAGAAATTTTTTACATCTTGTACAGTCACATTGCCGATTTCATATAATAGAGTATACACATGTACAACTGTTAAACGTCACATTTATCATAACAAGGGGATAATTTACATAGTATAGATCTAACATAGAAACTTATACTACCAAATGAACCTGTTCACTAATATTACGGTATTGAAGAAGGGAATCTGGAGATATCTTTTAACTATCATTTGCAATGTCTTTTTTTTTCTCGATTCTAACATCACAAATGATCCAATTGGTAAATAGAAATTAACATATCGGTGTGACCAGAAGTTTCATCAACTTCTTGTGTGACTAAACTTGCCGGCAAGTTTGTTTTACATGTATATAAGTTAGCTACAAGTTACAAAAGTTGGTGAAGTGTAACCGACCACTTCTTATGTGTCACACCAATTTTTAAAGTCCGATCACTCCAGCATTACAAAAAGTATTCCACTGGTTTCCAAATGGCAATTTCAAACTTTACAACAGTGTTACAACTCCAAATTATATGTTCTATTTTCGATAATTGGCTAGGAAAGATGTAATACTTGATGAAACTAAATCCAAGGTAAAAAAAAAGTAAAATTGTCAGACCTTCAAAAAAAATATCATTTTCTGCTGTAGTAATCTGTTTGTCGTCCAATGTAAAACATGAAATTGACAATATAATGATTTTGTTACATTTTTTTTCTCCTCTTCAGATATTAATATTCTCCAGCTTTCTTGCCACTTAATTCTGTTGTCGCCAAACAATTCTTCACCTTAGTTGGCGCAGGCGGTACATGTAATAAAGGAATTGTCGACTTGAATATATGCATGCAAGTTTCAATTAGGCCCATATGTACATGTAGATCAATGTGATTGGTTAGCAAACTAATTCTGCATGTTTTTTAATTGACCAATCACCCTTAATGATTTACGTATTTTTTTTCTTCATCAAATATCGAAATGCATTATAGCAGAAAGTATGGATGTTTTTGTAAGGTATATAACTATGTACATGTATAAGTCTACATCAATAAAGCTTATCGATTTTGAATGATTTCTTTATTTGTCATGCTATTAATCAATCTTAGTTTGAAAATATGCATTAAATAACACACCATGGCAGATATCAAATTGATGAAAAAAGTAAGTAATTATGACAATTGTATTTCTACGATGTATGTGACTTTTTAAAATCCGATGTTAATTGGAATTATGACTTGATATTTTTGAAATTTTGAAAGTCATTTTTTTGAATTACTTAAAAGATATAGTCATATTTTCTTGTGTTTAATTGTGTTTCCCATCTTTCTGAGATGAAATAATGCATCCTTGATAATTGAGTGCCTTTTTAAAAATTTCAACATGACAAACAAAATATCAAAATCTCTCAAGTCCCCCTGATTCTTAATTGCTCAAATACAAGAAAAAGACAGTGCCTCATATTCAGTGATGACATTCCAAATGCCCAAAGATGTTTTGCAAGCTGTGTGGAGTTCTAACCTCAGGCACTGTTTGCCTTTTTCATTATGTTTCTAAGCAATTGACAAAAAACAGTCACATAGAAAAGTGATTGTCCTTATTACTTACTTTATCCGCCAATTTGACAGCTCTCAAGTGTTTGATAAAGCATATATTCAAATTGTGTATATTAGCTCTTCAATAAATTCATATATTTCAGCTCCCCATTATTATTGGTATGTTATGTACCAGTTATTCTCATCTGAAAGTTCTCTCTCCCATGTTAGAATAACGGTTGAGAGATGATTACATATACATATTATTGCACATCGCTTATAAGATCTTTTGCATCCAGAATAACATGGGCATCAACCAATCCTAGTACATGTAGTACTGTACCCTTTTTATACGCCTGCCAAAAGGTAGACGTATTATGTGATGGCGGTTTCCATCCATCTGCCTGTCCGTCCCTCGTGTCCGGTCTATATCTCAGACAATTTTCTATCTACAGTTCTAATTTTTTTTAATCTTCATCATTTTCTCCTTCCTTCATGAAAAATTCTCTCCTCTGAAAGGAGTCCATTTGCAGGAAAACTACTATTTTCTTCTGTTTGACTACTGTCATTTTTAGTGTGGGATATGTGAGCTCTCGGCTCTTGCTTCAAGGTCTACTAGTTACCAAGAGTTCAGCACATTTTACTTTATCATTCTGTATAATATGTGATATATTTTACATTCTTACAAGCACGAAATTGTAGACCTTTCTCTGGATTGCTAGCTGCCAAATGGAATCAAGGCTATTAAACGACCTTAAAATTTGGACCAATGTAATTCCAGATAAACAGGCATATATTGAAGCCCCTTGGGCTCTTGTTATGCCTGCCAGCAGAAATAAAATATGTATTACCCTTCTGCCAATGTTCACCAATATGTGTAGCCATGTAAGCATTTGAAAAATGATGATTTGATGGTTGAGCAGGCATTAAGATCGAACTTTAACATTTACTTAGTCCTTAAGAAAAATTTATAAATATAAAACTTTAACATTTACTTCATTCTGCATATAGACAGACAGACAGATAGAAAAACAAATAGACATTATTGTGGCACCTATATCGAGCTTTCTGCAGCTAAAGCTACAGGCTCAATAAAAATGAAGTCATTTGGGTAACTTATATGGTATATATATGTCTTTATTTATTGAAGGTAATTCAATAAGTTATAAACTGTTCTTCGAAAGGGCCCTCCAAAACAAAAATGTACAAAATATCAAATGTCATAATTAATAATTATTCCAACATTTCACAAGAATAATCACACACTGGCAAGATGGATTACATTGTTTATCTACAGTTCCAATTGTTGGTGAGTGAATATCCTACAGGCAGACAATGTGTCGCGCAACAAAATGAAGGTTGAAATCCGAGGTCAAAGGTTGCTGGCATGAAAAACATAAAATCACTGAACTGTTCATGTGCAGTCTATATCTCTTTACATTTTCTATCCACAGAGGCAATTTTTTGTAAGTAGATATACTAGATGAAGACAATATGTCACATTTTGAAATTGACGTCCATGAAACATAGTAAAGTCTAAATCTGATTTCATTGATTGGTTTGTAGGATATAATGCCTTTCTTTACTTTTCGACCAAATCTTATCACAAACCAACCAATGAAATGAATTATCATTGGCAGATTACTAAGACAAAACCCTCAAATTTGAAAAAAAAATCAATATTCCATCTCCTAAATAGCACAGAAACATCATTTAATCATACGAAATATGTGTATAAAGTTTCATAATCATCTAATAACAACTGCAGCAAACTACAGATATACATGTAGAGCCTCTACATGTACAAATTCACCTAAACAGAAAACACTTATCATTTACCATAATTTGAACAAAAATTAATATTTCATCTCTTAAATTGCACAGGTATCCTATAATCATAAGAAACATGTATACCAGATTTCATAATCATCCAATGACAGCTCACAACTGCAGCAAACTTTAAGTACAAATGTACATGTGTATTTGAGCTAAACTTAAAATTCTTTCATAGGGATTTTAACATTGAAGCACTTCAGGGGTAGTTCCTCCAGGTGAAATACTACCTCCCACCCCCCTCCCCCTTGCCCCTTTCCTCCCCCTTGCCCCTTCCCTCCTCCCTTTGCTCCTTCCCATATTTTTTTTTAATTTAAAAAAAATGATTATTTAAACTTTCTAGATTTTTTTTTGAATTTGCGAAACCAAAAACATGATCATAACAATGAATAAATTACATCAGATATCAAACAATCTAACATGTATGACAATGATTTTTTTGACATCACAATGAGTAAACACAACCAAAAAGAACATGGCCACAGCACACTTTAATATGAAGCTGCATCAATAACACTTTGATGGGCATTTTGAAGTTGGCATATATAACACAATGCTATTTTATGGATAACAACTTATTTATTGCTGTGAAGCTGGAAAAGGGAGATAACTCCTATATCATGTAACATTTTAAACAAATGGACTTCCCTTATTGACATGATTAAATAGTAAAAGTTTCTCTTGATAGCGAAAATGAATGCGATATTGAAAAGCAAATGGAGCATTAGGTACTGAAACACGGCTATTAAAATGTCACTATAGGCAGTTGAAATAATTCCACTAACTTTAGACATTTCATCCCATGTCTAACAGAAACAAAATTTATTCAATCTCAAAACAATTTGCTGAACAATGATCTCTGAAGAAATAGTGCAATTGTACATGTACATGTATATATTGAAAAAAATGACTTATAACAGATGGGACAAATTTCTTATTTATTATGAAACTCATTTAATGATATAATAAATAATGTCTTCTCTGCATGTTACCAATATTTGCGAAATATTTTACTTTTTCAACAGGGCATTAGAGAAAACACATCCATCAGCAGTAAATAACAAAAATTCAGTATTGTGATACAATGTAAAATTCTTATCATCACATAGACTGGAACTACACTAGGATGAATGTGTTGGGATTACAGCATGCAAGGAAGTGTAGCTTTATCAGTGGCAATTTATGCATTGCACAAGTGTGATAACAAGTAAACACACTTATTGACACAGGCCAACCCTTATCATTATTTGGGGGGAGGGGGGGGGAAGCTCAAAGTATGCAAACTGATTCAAAATTGCACACAGTCAGACTAAAAATGGGCTCTCCTAATCACTCGTTTTACATAATTTTCAAGGTACAGTAACATGTTTGGTGACAAAAATTGAAGCATTATGTTGTACCACTTAAATGTGTGGACACAAAAATGGTTCATGCAAAAGTTTTAGAATAAATCATATGATGTAGAATAGAATGATTTAATAGCAAAATTTAAGAAAAATGTTGTCCTTCATTCAATAATAATCATGAATGGACCCGGCTTTCTTGTATCAGAGAATTTTCAAATTTCACAACGAAACATACAACAAAGGGTTCCCGATGGACATAGATAACAGTGCAAAAGCTAAACCATCAATAAATTAAAAAATTTAAAAAAATAAAAAATCATGAAATTATCATAGCCATCTGAAAATCTAATCATTTCATCTGTCAACATTCAGGAAGCTCTCACCAAAGTTTGGTCAGGCCCGACTTGATAGATCTGCAGACATTCCGCGGACAAAAACATGTTGATGGGCATAGATAACAGTGATATGACGGATAAACGTGGGTCTGTGGAGCTCCTCATGCTGGTTTGATGAAACTGCAATAATTCAACAGATAAACCAAATAAATATTAAGTAGACTTGCCAAGTTAACATTCACAACACATTTCACACATTTAAACAACTTGTGCACAAAAGTAAATGTTAAGTTTTAATTCTTTTCATTCCTGTCCAAAGCCTTAGCCAGGATTTCAGAAGTGCCAGTCCACTATCCTAGAATTTCAAAGTGGGGTCTAGGGACTGCCTACGCCCCAGAAAGTTCAATTTAGTAGATGCACGAAAATGCATTCCATCTGATCTCAAAGAAACAAAACCATAAAATACTACCGATCAATTAAATGTATCTTTTTATTTATTTCTTGTTGTATTAAATAGTCTTCATGAAAAAAGTTGTTTCAATGTAATCAGTCAATGAACACGAGTATGCATTAACGTCATTCAAGTATCACAAACTCATCCACATTCACAACATATCCATCAAAATGCATTCTAAAATTGTATTCATTGAGATTTGCTTCCAAATTGCGACTACCCATCCAAAATACAGATGGACAGGTCTCAAGCTAAAGGCCTGGTCTTGTATTTCAGAACATTTTTCATATCCCCTCACAGATTGCACTTAATGAAAACCTTTAAAAATTGATGCATGTATTTATCCTTACATGTTGACATTTCTCCAACTTGAAACCAATTTTCCTCATGATCACATCACATCAAAAGTTCACTGGTATCCAGACTTAAAAGAACATCATCATTATCCAAGTCAGCCCCACTGATATACAAAACAACTCGATCGATATCGGACAGGCCAACCTATGTCTTTGCTAAAAGAGAAAAAGAAAAAAATCAATCACTTTTATACATTCATATTATCCATGACTTGCCAAATTTTTTATTCAGAATGACATCAAGCATCAATTTAAGGTGATAACCTATATTCAGGTTGCCTGAAGATTGACACATGAAAATAATGATAACCTATTTTCAGGTCCCCATTATAATTCTGACCAATAATATGACAATAGGATAATAATTATGCTATAGACTGAGGCATATACATGTGAGGTATAAATATGTACAGTAATTAATCTTGATCATGCCTTTGTCCCTGTCAACATATTTAAACTTGATAACATGTACTGACGTTAATAAATCCCTCACCGATTTCACCCATCATGGCCACAAGTCTACACATGAAAATAAATTTAGTATGATTGCCCATTGCCCTCAAATTAGAAATATCTTCAACAGCTAAAGTTAAGCCAATCATAACAATATATAACACCATGATATTGTTGTAATATCACCCAGATAATATTTTTTGGTTAAGAAAGTAATGAGATACATATACCTGTTCTTTGTGTTATTCTATATGCAGTTCATTTTATATGTATTTTATACATGTATATATATACCAGAAGTGGAATTAATATTTGAATGAAATAATCAAAATATGTTCACTTTTTACTTCTACTCAGGAAATGAAGTCTTTGTTTCTAGAAGCTAAATCATTTTAGACACATTCTTGACCTGGTCAAGGGAGATAATTTTGTAAAATAGTTTTAAGATCTTTGATGATATTTGTGGAGTATGCTGCAAAACTTTCATGGATTTGATATTATCCACACAATCCTATTTTACACCCTACTGAATCTACAAGTCTGATCATAGCTGAAAACCGCTCGTTACGTGTCAAGTCACAGTCAATGATCATTCGCAACTTCTCGCGGATCTCCGGTTTGAGATGTCAGTCCCCTTCGTAGATTTCCGCTCGGGAGTTACGAATGAGTCAATGGTAGGTTTTTTCCGTACTTTCATTATCAATCATGGCAGGGGCATGTCTGACCAGACAACAGTGACCACAGCCGAAATTGAATGACTTTCAGCATATCGATGACAGGTATGGTTACTGGTGTCGAATCATTTTTTGAAGGAGAGATATCGTACTATTTTGTCACCAAATATAGTTATTACTATTTCAAGTTAACAACAAATTTTGCGGCGAGATGGGTTTTTAAATGTTGGTAAACAGTCCATGGTAGGTATTACATTGAATTATAGTGTGAAGAAATGAGTACAAAATGAACATGTAGGAACTTACTACCTGCCTCATGTATCACTGCTTGTGACAGTTTTTATTGAGCCTGTAGCTTTACCTGTGGAAAACTCTATTTTGGTGCCATAACAGTGTCCGTGTATCTGTCTATGTGCAGGTTAAATTTAAACAACGTTTTGCTGTCCAAAGCTTCTCAGTCCCACCCTACATGTTTTCTCAACAAAGGCCCGCCTGACCCCTCATATATTCTTCATATTTACAGTATCCTACACTTATTCAGCCCATCCGCTACCCCCGGGAGCATGTCCTCACCCTTAGAGCACTGAACTCCAACCTCAATCTTTATAGGGCTCAATCTTTATGTGAAGCTGCATGTTTTGTGGAGAATATTTATATTATAACTTTGAAAATCATATTGTCTGATTTTGTTATCTTCATACTATAGCAGAGAACACCTATAATATCTATCCTTTCTTAGAATCGTTAGTGTTTAATATTCCAAAAAATTATAATACAGTGTTCCTCGAGATGTGTAATGTTTCCATGGTTATGTACAATGGATTATGCACAACCCCCTACAATCAAAGAAATGTAAATTTTGTTTCTCAGCTACTGTACCAGTTTCGTATGTTTCCATTGGTGGTCTGAAAAATATGAAGAAAGATTTTACCAGATCAGTGAAATGAAAATTGAACTTGAAAGATAGGTAACATTGCTACATCAAGGAAGGTAACTGCTGAAATTTCAATTATCTCCAGTGATCTCCCTTCAAACTGATCACGATCACAAATGTTGGATTATCCAAAGTATTACATGCAGATGAAAAGCACTCATTCGTTCATCAAGTGATAGCGTGATCCAGAACAGCAACATTTTGATAGTCCATTTCTCGAGGAATAATATAAATTGTTTGTAGACTAACACACCTATTTTCATCTCCACTTCTCAAGTGGATCTTCTTGTGGTCATCCAAGTTTTGGAAATATCCACCACATGTCTCACAGAGATCAAGACAAATGTCTCCATCTGTCAATGTCATGTCCAGTCTGAAAACAATAGTTAACAAATAAGAACAGGAAGGACGAGATTGACAAAATTGCTCACACCCATGAGAATAATCCGTTATTTCATTTATTGTAACAATTTTAGAGGATGATCAAATTTATTTGAACAGCTGATGGAATTCTGTCCACAATCTTGTGGTTGATTGAATTCTGTCCACAATCTTGTGGTTGAATGAATTCTGTCCACAATCTTGTGGTTGATTGAATTCTGTCCACAATCTTGTGGTTGAATGAATTCTGTCCACAATCTTGTGGTTGATTGAATTCTGTCCACAATCTTGTGGTTGAATGAATTCTGTCCACAATCTTGTGGTTGAATGAATTCTGTCCACAATCTTGTGGTTGATTGAATTCTGTCCACAATCTTGTGGTTGATTGAATTATGTCCACAATCTTGTGGGTGATTGAATTCTAATAGGGTGATTTACTGTTCTGTTGTACTTGTGTAAATATTGCCATCAAAATGACTGGCACTACATGTAAAAATGATACCTGCACCTACACATGTACAAACCGTTATGAATGCATGATACTTCTGTAAAAATATGCTGAGCTGAGTTATGTGACAAAAACACTTAAATAATGGGGGAGGGGGGCCGACGGACCATAGGGTGTCCCTTTAATAGGACTAAAACAACCATTTACACTACACAGACTGGTAGTTCTGATTATTAAATTTAATTTGTACATTTACTATGGTACCACTGTGTGTGCAGTGTTACTTTCCATGTAATTTCTACACTGTCACCACTACTTGTGGTCACCTACTGCCTTGACTTTCACCTGCTACTTCAAAACTAAGTGATTTCCCTGAAGGTGGGAGTGCGAAAGGAGAGGGAGCGTGTCGAACTTGCAAAAAGATAGACATCACAAGGGGTCCAGAAAGGAAAGGGATGGAGGTGTCAAAATAGTTAGAAGGTTCATTGTGCTCTTTATGCAACTGATTTATTAAAACTTGTGCACTGATAGCAGTAAGCTTATTAGCTTCTTGCAGAAGTCCTGCTTTTGTCGATTTTAGGTTGTTTCGGGCAGCTTGTCAAGTATTGTTTTGGCCCAATTTAATTTATTTGCTGGTCTCTCAATATAGAAGAACTGTGATTTGGCAAGTTCAATCTACCCTGAACAGTTTGTTACACTGAAGTGAAGGAGGTGGAGGGGGGTGATTGATACCTACGCCAAAGATAAAATATTGAGGCTGCCACCACTGTCCATATTCCGATATTCTTCTGTAAAAAAATAGTGCATTAATAAAACATATAGCTTATATTAAATGTGAATAAATTATTTAGTTAATTTCCCAATAATGGAATTTTATAACAGAATTCTAATAGCGGTTTGAAGATGAACCACTATACTCGACTTCTCAATAAATTATGTAATGTGTTACAATAAACAAATAATTTATTGAATTATTATATAAGTTTATTGTGTTGAAATGGATTCTTGTCTCCTTCCACAAGGTGGGGCTTTGAATAATATTTCAGAATGAAAATTATACTGGCAGGTGATTAGGGTTTGGAGTGGATGAGTGTCAACAATCAATTTTATGTGTTTTTCTGTGGTTTCTTTGCACAAGACAACCAACATTTATTATTATCCAACTTATTTTGGAAAGTCCTTTTTTTTTAATAATACAACTACTTATTACTTATCGGAATCGGACATGAAATCATTCTTGTCATTTAGAGTAGCAGGAGTGACACTCTAGCATTGAAGCTGGAATTATCGTCGCTCTAGTATGTAGAAAGTAGAATAAATATTGTTTGTAGACACACTTCCTTATTACGTGTACACAAAAATCAATCTCCGTGAGTATACTTGCAATCCAGACACTGTTGTTGCCACTGAAAATTGAGTTGTAAAAGAGCTGCTCCAGAAAGCCATCCAAAAGGTGAACCTACTAGTCCAAACCGATGAACAAACAGAATTGCACTCGAATGTAAACAATTGCTGAATAGTTCACGAGATTGGATGAGGTAAATTTATATGAAAGTGACATTTCTGCCAGACGAAATTACAAGTCCTTCGCCTGGGGAATAATTCTAGCTGGAAAAAATACAACAAAAAACAAACATCGATGCGAGTTTAGCAGGTCAGTTGATCAACTTCTGTTTTACATAGTTCTGAATAAAATATTGACCTCTTCCATAAAAATTCGAAGAAAATATCTCGAGCCGTACTTATCTTGCAAAAAGCGATGTAAAAGGAGAGAATATGAACAAAAAACTGTAATTTTACGCGTTCTGGTCCAGTCCCGCCGTTTTTCTAATCTCTCGCTGGGATTCTCCTGTGGGATATCCCCACTACGTCATCCATGAATCAACCAAGCAGAAAGCGTCATTGTCGAGTGGAGGTTCGGAACGGGTGGGAACGCTGTTGTGACAGCAGACTGCATTTTCATGCCCTTCTTGTTGAATGTGTCAGAATCATTTTCGCCACTGGCATCCATACAGGATCTAACCAACCCACCTACCCGAGGTGGGTAGGACGAGGTGGGTAGGACAGATCCGAAACTTGAGCCCAACGATCATATAAACACGAAAATCGAACACGATAAAAAGTGGATCCACCCAACCCCCGCCATATTGAGTAGACGGATCCGCACAACCGAACAGACCACCGATCCACTGAAGACCTCACTCACCATGGACATCTCCAAGTTCGCCCTCTGCATTACCACTTGCAGGGATATCTTCAGATGTTATCCCTCAACACCCTGATCCGGTATTGACGTTGAAGTACAATGGTTTTTTTTTGTGCATGACACTCGTTAGTTGGAGTTCTGTCGTTTAAGATGATATGATCATTGTTTAATTTCTATACTTGAGAGCGAGATCGGGAAGACACGGTGGTAGATCGACTTTCGCACGCCCCCCCCACAACACGAGAAATTTCGAATTTTGATAAAAACGAAAATGTTAGATTTAAATTTTTCGACTTTCGTTGCTCCCTATAATTCTATATATTGCATAACAATTAGAAATGATCTCCCCTTTGTTCTGACATATTATTGCCTTTTCACCACGAGCACAACACGTACACACGAGATGAGTGTACGATAACTGACCTGTCCGATAACTGTTCCGACACCCATACCCTTTGTACCGCCAACTCCACTACACCATCTCTAGACCGATGCGTCCGAGACATCGGTTGCAAAACTTCATATCAACTTCTTGGAAATGAAAGCTGTCATCTGTGCAGTCCAGCATTGGAGTCATCTACTGCGGAATTCATCTCGTCTCATCGCAACAGACAATGCAGCCGCCATTGCTCATATCAAGTAGATGGGTACCACCGAATCCTACCAACATTCCGCCTGGTTTGGACCCTCTTCGGCTGGTCTCTGAAACATCACTTCCACATGCATGCTCGTCATGTTCCAAGGTCGACTCTGTGTATTAGCAGATCGCCTGTCTCGCCCCGACACTGCACTATAGACCGAATCAACTGCATGCAAAGGTCTTCCCACATATGACCAGCATCTGGGAACCCTCTTACCGACCTGCTTGCGACGAGGAACAATGCACTGCATTCCCAATTCCCTACTCCATCGATGCCCTACGTATTTACTGGGACTTTTGCCTTACCTACGCATACCCACCCATTGCCTTACTGCAGGAAGTTCTACAGAAGATTGTTCAACACGACTGCAGCATTATTGTCGTTGTTCTGTGGTGACATCGACTGTGGTTTCCGACTCCGATCCCTCCACTCACCACCTCTCCACGTCGCCTACCAGTCTGGGCGAACCTGTTAAGGTAACCCTGCGGGATACTGCCTGACCGTGCTAGGGCCGCTCGTGGCCGCCTAGCATGTGCAGCTAGTCTTCAAAGAAAGAAAAGGGGGGAGGGGCAGTACCGATATCAGGCCGACCGATCAATCTGCAAGATGGTTACGAGTTACGGCACATCGGGAATCGCCAATACCAACCAGCCAGCTGTCAAGTCCCTGACTCAAGTACATGTAAGTACAATGAGTATAAATGGTTTTATCTAGTGTCGGACGTTCAAATTCTAAGAGAGAAATTGGCGATTGGAGCAATCGTTGGTACTCTAGTATTCAGGTCAGAAACCCCGGTCCTTATACCTTGTTACCATCTCACTAGTAACTGCCTTTTAGCCCCTACAGTGTTTTACGCCCAGGGTTTACTAACGGGTTCAATTAGCGTACGACAACTATGGTCAATTGATCCACTAGTATTCGGGTCAGAAGTCTCAGTCCCTATACCCTTCTTACCGTCTTACTAGAAATTGCCCCTTAGCCCCTACAGTGCTTTACGCCCAGGGTTTACTGACGGGTTCAATTGATGGTACCATGTATCTCTGATCATATCAGCAGTTATAGTCACACTCCAACAAAGCCGAGGTCCTCATCCTTACTGTTGGTAGTAAGCCATGCAATAGCAGGTGTAGATTTGAGCAATAAATATTAAACATTTATAAACAATGTTGGTATTTATTATCAAATCAAACCTGCTATTGTCTTGACAACCTGACTCAGCTTCCCCTGACTCAGCAGGTTTGATTTGATAATAAATACCAACATTGTTTATAAATGTTTAATACTCATTATAATTAACGCTAAAAATATAAATCAACTTGAGTTAGCGAATTGCGAATTAACATCGCTGTCAAAAATATTTCAATCAGATTATGACACTTAGTTCTCTTTCTCTTTACACCCAGGACCCAATGAGTAGCATTCTCTTCTGTTTTTCAACCAGAAAGCCCATGGATACCGCAATTGTCTCTTATGACAAGCTATGTAGACAAGCTGAGGCCCTTAATTATTTCCATGATGTGAGGTGTGTATAACAGTCCATGTCCTTGGCTCAGTCCAACAACACCCAAGGTCAATCCTCGGAAGCCCCACGGGCCATTAGCATTGTCATAGATTATGAACATGCATCTTGTAACTTCAACTTACATTATTTCATATCATTTCTATTCTCAGGTGAAGTGATCCGTCTTATCAGTAGGGAAGATGGAAAAACGTCAGCTGAATATGAAGTCCAGTAAGATGCGGACGATGAATGTTATATAGTCGATCATCTCCTGGCAGACTACCAAAACAACTCACTGACGTTCTTATAATAGTATGTATTTCCTTCTTCTGTGGGAAATAAACTTCTCCATGCACACCACAGACCATAAAAGAAAGACGGAGGGGGGGGGAGGGTGGTAGGATGGAGTGTCGAAATATGGGGTCTCTATACATAAATCCATACTTTGTATTTTTCTACAAAAAGCATGAGGTTATGTACGCATGTAAAACGAGACCACATATTTCAACACTTCACCCCGAAACCACCTCATCCTCCCAAAACTGTGAATGACTGTTTGTAACTTTAAGCTTTTGTAATGACAACCATATATTTTCTTGACAAATGTCATGAATGTTAAGAGAATTTCTCTGTACACAGGCGGAAAGTGAACTGTTGTCATCTGATTAATTACAAGACAAAACCTATGTGTAAAGATCTCATGTTATCATGCACATCAGGGGAGTTAATCCAAGTTGTTTCCCCTGATTTGAATGATATGAAATAACCTTCAATAATCACATTTTCAAGGTATTATTTACCAATGCCACTGTTAGT
>JAVTVY010048773.1:0-23509 GCA_036873755.1 Hanleya hanleyi
CATATCACGACCGTGCCTACATATGCCAGAACACGAGAGTGGCCACAGTTCCTATTATCCGGGACACTGATCAGCCCAGCCAGTATAGCACCCGGTCACCCATCCAAGTATTGACCGAGCTCAAAAAAGCACCAAAAAAGCTTGTAGTGTAGTGAGTGAGTGAGTAGGATTTAACGTGGTTTTCAACATTTTTTTTAGCCATATCACGACCGTGCCTACATATGCCAGAACACGAGAGTGTCCACAGTTCCTATTATCCGGGACACTGATCAGCCCAGCCAGTATAGCACCCGGTCACCCATCCAAGTATTGACCGAGCTCAACGTTGCTTAACTTCCGTGATCTGCCGAGAACCGGTGTGCCCAACGTGATACGCCTTACGCTTGTATTGTATTCGAAGTGGGTCCAAGTAATCTAGGACTGGGGCAGTCCTTTCTCATGAGTAGGATCGAGGACGTATTTTGTTAGGATACGCCAGTAGGGCACCACGTGAAACGAAATAAGCATGACTAATTTACAGCAGTCGTAAGATTGAACTTTTGGCCTTAAAGAAGGCGGTCACTGAGAAGTACAAAGATCTCCTGCTGGGAACGGAATGGTTGGTCTACACTGACAAAGACACCTTGACTTACATTCAGTCGACGACTGCAAAAGCTTGGGGCCACGGAACTGAGATCGGGTTGCAGAGCTGGCAAACTACGACATAGTCATCAAGCATCGCTCTGGTCGGGTCAAACAAATAACAGACTAGAAGTCGAAAGGTCTCCCATGCGGAAGCTTTTAAATTGGTCCGCGAGTGAAGGTAGCATTAAAGAGGCAGAAAGGAGCAAACGACGAATTCAATGATAAACAGTTGGTTGCAAGATCAAGGGTGTTTGTGCGACACTACTTCAAGAAACGACATTAGATACAGGACATTCGGAACTCTGTGCCTTATAAGGTTGTCGAAAGGCGTGACAAAATTGTATATCTAATTGAACCGTTGACAGATGGCGATACCAAACGGGTCCACTGCTCAGAATGTCTGGATGCTCGTGTCTGAGTAAATGACATGTAACCAGCTTTAGTAGTTTCACCGTTCGCGCCAGTCAACGGTGCACTTGAGACCAACAGCCACGACGATAGTGATAGTGATCTTGACAGCCACTGGATTGAACTGTTGGAGGAAGATATCGTCAAGGACCTTCCTTCTGATCCGTCTCGCCAATAAGAAGAAGCGACAATACAGGACAATTGGAACTGGTAAGCTCACTTGAGAACAATATCAGCCAAGATGTGCCTGTGGAACGAGTGAAACAGGATGATGGCTCTGATGACAGAGGGAAATGTTGTGGATGATACTGATGCCAGAGTAGGGGCATCTGACTACACTTCCGAGGATGCCACAGCGATGCGTAGGACTACTAGTTCACAGGAATATACACGAATATGCACCGGTTTCCGGTGTCTGCGATGACGGAAGAAATGTGTGTGTAACTCGGTCAATCCGTTCGTTCTAGCTAACATCAGTGGAGCACAGCTACTTATCAAATGTTAGCTGGAGTTAAGCAGAAATATAGGTTGCTCCATGTTATCGTGGCTGAGAACGTACTTCTGAGAAGTCTCTCTGTTATCAAGACGAGAATATTTAAATATGGGAGAGTGAACGATAATGTATATACTTTTGCATCCGCGGTTGACTTGGCCACGTAACTTCGTATGTAATATTGATGCAGAGTTTATTTTTAGCTATGCGAGCTCACGACGGTCAAAAATACAAGTGTCTAGTCCGTCATTCAATATTCAGCCGTCGTCCATTAAAGAATTTCCCCGTTCATAATCCAAAGACATACCCCGGAACTCACCAAGAACAAGTTCGTTGAAACAATCCGCCATATTGACAGTAGTACCCTTCTCCAAGCAAAACAAGTGCTGTGTAACCTCATTTCAGAATAAATTCTAGCAAATCTCCAGAGTAAATTCGTCATTGTGGCAGCAGACAAAGCTCCGAAGAATACAATATTCATATGTAAATATTACCATTAGCGGGTGCTGGTTAAGGAATTGAGTATAAACACACCATCGCCGAATAAGTCTACTTACTCCTCAACAGCATTTACTCTGATAAGATTTATTTAGCAACCACAAACGTTTCTTAAGGAAAGAGGTTTTTGCCTTCCAACTACTCATAACGATATACCGAAAGTGTACTGGACTCCCAAAATGAATACATCACCATACCAAGCTTCTTTCAGCCCTGTTGACGAGAGCCCTTCAAGAGGTAAAAGCATTTTGGGAAAGGTATTGCGCCACTATTTCTTATAACTCTGGCGCTGAATGCATTTGGATATCGAAAAACTCAAAATGGCTTACAGAAGAACTTGATGCGAAAGGACAGATACTTACAGATATGTATCCACATGGGATTTCTCGACTCTCTATACTGCAATCCCTCATCAGGACCTTATTGACCGCCTTAATTCATTAATGTTATCGGCTTTCAAGAAAATTGAAAATTGATTAATGTCAGAAGCCATAAGCATTCTTTAGCTCTATTACATACAAGGGATATCATTCATGGAATGTTTCTTTGTTTAGAGTGTTGATTGAATTTATCATTAATAATATCTATGTGAAATTTCACAATACAATATATCAACAGCATATAGGGGGGGGGGATTTGGCTTAATGTCACGCTCAAATTTGTTTCACTCATATGGTGACAGTCAGTTTGGTTGGTGGAGGAAGCCGGAGAACCCAGAGAGAACCACCGCCCTTCGGCAAGTAACTGACAAACTTTCACACATGGACCAGCTGGGCTCGAACCCGTGCCGGTTCAGCCAGCATATAGGTATCCTAATGGGTAATAATTGTGTACCTCTTTTGGTTGAGTTATATCTGCTCTCTAATGAATACGACTATATAGGCAGACGCTTTCAAAACAGATAATTTCAAAGCCTGTTCCTTCTCATTCACCGAACGCTATATAGACGATCTTTTTGCTGTGGATAATCGCTATATAAATGGCACAGTGAAGGCTATATATACACCTTCACTGGTTTGAAGGAAACATATCTCTAAACAACGAAGCGGACCTTCTCACTCGTCGACTTTACGACGAAAGAGATGATTACAATTTTGAGATCGTAAACTATCCCAATCTGGACATTAATCTACCAGGGGAACCTGCATATAACGTATATATATCTCGCCTAGTAACATTTACTAGATCCTGTGTTAAATGTGACGATTTTAATCAACGTCACAAATCTTTATTGCAGAAACTTATAAAACAGGTCTGTATTGTCAAGCGACTCCACTCGAAGTTTCTCAAATTTGGCGATATATATCGCATGATGATAGAAAAACACATATGTCTACACTAAACTGAAGGAGACCCATGATGCATATTATATTATTTTGTAAATCTTCACTGGCTAATCTCGATTATGTTGCTTATTGTGAAAATAAATGAAGTTATGAAAATAAATTTAGTATGATTGCCCATTGCCCTCAAATTAGAAATATGTTCAGCAGCTAAAGTTAAGCCAATCATAACAATATATAACACCATGGTATCGTTGTAATATCACCCAGGTATTGATCTTTGGTTAAGAATGTAATGAGATACATATATACCCGTTCTTTGTGTTATTCTGTATGCAGTTCATTCTGTATGTATTTTATACATGTACTACATATACCAGAAGTGGAATTGAAATTTGAATAAAATAATCAAAATATGTTCGGTTTTTACCTCTACTCAGGAAATGAAGTCTTTGTTTCTAGAAGCTAAATCATTTTAGACACCCAAGTCCTTACCTGGTCAAAGGAGATAATTTTGTTAAAAAACCCCTAAAAAACCCCCGTATAGATCCACACTGGTGCAGAGCAGAAAGTTTTATGACCTTTGATGATATTTGTGGAGCATGCTGCAGGACTTCAACTTCCATGAATCTAATATTATCCACACAATCCCATTCTACATGATATTTTTGCCATAGCACAGATAAAATAGGTCCCTTTATTTATCTGTTGTAGATCCAGCAGCTATTGTGAGCTGCAGGTTTTGTAAAAATTAGATCCAATTATTCTGAGTGAAGGAATGAAGTCTGACATGGTTGTTTTAAGTTAGAACTTGGCATCCTTGGAAATGTCTGACCGATTGACACATGTATCACCCTGCATGTGGTCATCACATGCGTAATGTTTATTTCGTGAGGAATCAGCTGATATCCAATGGGGGAGGGGGAGGGTGTGATTTGCACAATACTATGCGGCCAATCACTGGCTCTGATTCTCACCACCTCTGTCATACCACACCTTTCTGACACAGCTAAACCAATCGATAGTCTGTATTGGTACTTCCAAGTTCATTCAGTACATCCATTGTGTAACAGTCCTGTTGCGTCTTATATCAGAAGAGATGAATCCATGACCTGCATGATGGAATCAATTGTATACATTTAATATCAAAACTCAGTTTACTGAAAATGTTTATGGCCTTCATTATATTTCATTCTTTCATCTTACACAACAAGGTGTAATCCATTATACCAGTTCTCACAGCATACGTGTACTCAATAGTATTGGGACCTGAATGGTATCCTTACTCAAGGTAATTTGAGAATAGATTCAAGAATAATTTTTAATTCAGTGTATTGAAATATTAATTGACATGTATGCTGCTGGGAGATGAACCTTTGAAATGGGAATTGCAGGTCTGCAAGTGGCTCACAGTGAAAATATAGGAGGAAATTTGCAAAAATATAGGAGAAATTTCAAATATAGGAATTTTCAGAAAAAAATATAGGAAAATACAGGAAATAAAGGAGTGTAAGACAGGTCTGTACTACATTGTGTGTTCCAAACTTGGTAGTTTTCTGGTGTTTAATCAAAAGACTTTCACGTCCTAGTGGTGGTCTTTCAGGCGACCTGTTCTCTTGTTTGATTCAGCATAGAGAGATTGAAATGTTTTGATATTTGCCGAGCGAAGCGAGGCGAAGAAAACTTTATGAAAAAAACTTTCTGAAATGTTTTTCCTTATGACAGAGCATTGATGAAAGTTTTCATGAGAAAAAGTCACAATATAGGAAATATAGGAGAAGGTTTTGAGTAAAATATAGGAAAATATAGGAATGACTGGAAAATATAGGAAATATAGGAGGCACTTGAAGGCCTGGAATTGGGACAGAGACACATGTGGTTTGACAAAAAATAAACTATGATTTGATCCTTCCTTATGCTGGTAAATATTTTATAAATGCACAAGAAATTCATGCCAAAAGGCAGAATAAATACCCCCCCTCCCCCCAACCAAAGGAAATAGAACAACGAGGGCAACGATTTGGTGTAAGACTCACGAAATATAATTGACAAAGGATCTGCTGGAAGTTGTACTGTCAGTCTTTTGTCCAGGATATTACCTTTTCAGTGGGAGGTCTTAGCCTTGCCGATATCAGTGGCGTGCATAACCAACCCCCCCGTGGTGTGCATTTGATATGTAACAACAACAACAACTTGGAATATTTGGTTGGCTTCGGCATAAGTCATCAGCCGACAAATACTTTCCGATATATAGAAATGACGGGTGGTATACTAGGAATCATTGTGTTGTAATGACATAAAATAGCGACAAAAAACTTACCAGAAAAACGGCAAAAAATCGCATCGTCCATCTGTACAAGCTATCTTCAATCGCCATGTTCAATCTTCTGCTAGAAGCCTGACTTCCGTAACTCGTGAAGCATGATGGGAAGTGGAACCCGACTACAGAAGCAAGGCCCATTGAAATGCATTGCAATGAGGGTTCCCCATTATTTCGTTTTTGTCCAAACAGGAAGCGTCAAAATTTCGTCGGGAACCACAGTAAACCCTATTGGAAATCACATGAATGGTATGGTTCCGGCGGTGCTGCGGTCGATTCCGGTTCCGGGAACAAATCTTCGCGAAGAGAAAGTAGTCCCGAGATTTCAAATACGCGAAGGGAGAATCATCTGGAATCGTGGGATGATAGCTATCATCATTTTCCTGAGTGTGAATGATTACCGTCCCTATGTATTGCTTTTGGGCCTTTATTCCCCGATTCCGAAGTTTAAACTAACACAAATTTTATACCGGTAATGACCACGTTATCTCCTGAAATACCACATCCGAATAGTCGCCAACTATGTGATAACTTAGTAATTTATTCGATGAATCTGGTATCTTGAACTTTCCAATCTAATCCTTGGAAAGGCAGGCTTTTCGAAATACCATGTATGAACTTTTCTACTGGTTGGGTGTTGTTATGGGCGTGTTACGTCTTTCAACCCGAGGAAGATGACCTTCATATAAACTCGGACTGGGGAACGCTTCCATGTCCGAAGTAGTATATAAAACTGATCTGCATGTCCGTTGCCGCTAGGGAGCGCTGGCCGCAAGGCCGCTAGAGGTCAAGGTCACTATAGTTCCGACACTTCCGATCACGTGACCGGAAGTGACCTTTGGGGCATGTAGTCTTCTTCGGTGATGCGGTCACTTCCGGTTCCGGCGGTGCTGCGGTCGATTCCGGTTCCGGGAACAAGTCTCCGCGAAGAGAAAGTAGTCCCGAGATTTCAAATACGCGAATGGAGAATCATCTGGAATGTTCGGCAATCTCCGGGAATATAATGTTCGGTCATCTTCGGCAGTGTCCGGGAATATAATGTCCGGTCATCTGCGGCAACCCCCGGTCCTCTCCTGGAGAATATATAGCCTTTATCCGCCCTTACGAAGCATAAACGGAATACACAGGGTCCCCGACAATAACGCCATCTATTTGCCTATGTTAAATGGCAAGTGGGGAACCCTCAGTTTCTTCATACAGTGGAAGAAGGGAAAGGGTCCCAGCGGGAATTGAACCCGAGGGAGGTATCAATGTGTAGCATACTTGAGGGAGCATCCAACTGGACTAGTGTGTTGTCCGTTTTCAACATTCTGCGCATGCGCAGACAGGGAATTATGGGAAAATGGCATGGGAAGGGACATTTTGGGACCGAGGTGGGTCACACTTGATCCGATTGGGCCGTGGGAGTTATCAATGTGAAGCTCTCGTGGGGGAGCGACTGACGGGATGAGTGTGACGTGGGAATATCGTAATTCTGCGCATGCGCAGTAGAACAAGTGTATTTGAATGGACGTTTTGAGGTCGAGATGGGTCACTATTGGTCCGATTAGATCGAGTGTCGTATCGTTGTGTAGCATTCGTGAAGGTGCTTCCGACGGGATGGGTGGCTAGTCCGGTTTCATCATTCTGCGCATGCGCAGTCTGGCCGCAGTATAGAAAGCAGCAATTTTGGGGTGGGAAGGAAGGTGTTTGGGGTAGAGAGGGACCATCCGTGATCCGAATGGACCGGTTGGGGCATCCTAGTGAAGCCCTCGGGGTGTAGACCACGACTAGAGGTTTGTTCATGTCATCTGTGACGTCATTGGTGACGTCATCAGTAGGAGTAGTAGCCAAAGTGAGTATTCTGGGGTGTGAGGAAGGTGTTTGGGGTAGAGATGGACCATCCGTGGTCCAAGTGGACAGTGCGGGGTGTCATCATGTAGTTCTCGTGGTGCAGACCACGATTTGATGAATGTTCACGCCATCTCTGACGTCACTGGTGACGTCATTAGTAGGAGTAGTAGCGAAAGTGGGTATCTTGGGGGTGTGAAGGAAGGTGTTTGGGGTAGACATGGGCCATCCTTGGTCCGAATGGATCGTGTGGGGTGTCGTCTTGTAGCTCTTTGCATGTAGACGACGAATGGTATGCTTTTTGTTGGAAGTCACATCGTACTACGCATGCGCAGTTGGGCAATAGTAACGAAAGATTTCATTTTGGACGTGGACAATCAAGGGACCCATCTTTGGTCCAAATGAACCGGTTGGGGTATCCTAGTGAAGCTTTCGTGGGGTAGAGTCTGACTGGCGTGTTTTTATTGGAAGACGCGCCTATCTGCGCATGGTCAGTTGGGGTGTAGTAAGTAAAGTGGTCATTCTGGAGGTGCACAGGGGTATATTTGAGCGATTGAGGGACCATTCTTGGTCCGAATGCGTCGTGTGAGATGTAAAAGTGAAGCCCTCGGGATGTAGACCACGATTTGAGGGATGTCCACGTCATCTGTGACATCATCGTTGACGTCATCAGTAGGAGAAGTAGCCAAAGTGGGCATTTTTGGAGTGTGAAGGAAGGTGTTTGGGGCAGACATGGACCATCCGTCGTCCAAATCGACCGTGTAGGGTGTCATCTTGTATCTCACTCCATGTAGACGACGAATAGTATGGTTTTTGTTGGAAGTGGCATCGTGCTACGTAGTTGGACAGTAGTAACGAAAGATGTCATTCAGGGCATGCGTGGGAGTGTGTTTGAGTGATTGAGAGACCACTATTGGTCCGATTGAGTCGTGGGCGGTGTCATAGTGAAACACTTGTAGAGTAGACTCCGACTGGATGGGTGTGTCTTGGAAGTAAGGCTATGGCCCGCATACGCAGACAGAGAATTGTGGGGAAAAAGGCATTGGAAGGGTCGTTATGGGGTCGAGATGGCCCAATATTGGTCTGAATGAGTCAGGGGAGGTATCAGTTTGAAGCACTCGTGGCTCCGATTGGAGGGGCTGGGTAGTAGAAATGACGTCATTCTGCATATGCGCAGTCGTGGAGTAGTAGAAAAAGAGCAGTTTCGGAAGTGCGCAGGGGCACTATATCACATCGCGGGTATATATTTCATCCAAATATAGCGGATAGCGGTTGTCGAGAATAACAACAAGTTCAGCAATGTTGATACACTTTATTATCCCCAATGTTACATCATACCCTTGCTGGGGGAGCCGCCCTGGGTATGTTTAGTATGTTCACAGCAAAACATCTCTACCCCAAATGTGAGGTACCCCTAAGGATACAGTCTCCCACAGCAAAATATATGAAGTTGAAAATGTGTGATCTACTGCCAAATATGGTATGAGTGCTTGACTTGCGAGTTTAATTTTATACTGGATTGTTTCAAATGATATATTTCGAGATAATACATGGTGTGTTACCTGATCTGTACCACCTGGAAATTGCATATTGTAATGATTTCGAGCAGAGTGGGGAAGCGAGACCTTAAGTTGACAGCATGTATCGCGCGCTGAATTCTGGGATCGCGCACTTCCTGATAGCAACGTGCCGATCCAGCGTGTGATCTGAGCTGCCATCAATTTGGTTTTACTTTCCCTCTTTGCAGAATAAAGTGTATGATTGGCGCTCCAGCTGACATTGACTAATTGTTCAAGTTATGTGTGTTACACTAACACTTACCTTCGCACCCCAAAATGCCCTCTATGGCTACTACTCCTACTGATAAGGTCACTAATGACGTCACAAATGACGTGGACATTCCTCAAGTCGTGGTCTACACACAGAGGGCTTCACTTTGACACCTCACACGACGCATTCGGACCAAGAATGGTCCCTCAATCGCTGAAACACACCCTCACGCACCTCCAAAACTCCTGCTTTCGCTACTACTCCTGCTCTTGTATGTATGGTCCCTGTGTGACGTCATAGCCGACAACTAGTAATAGTACCTTGTAAATATTTGATGCAACAGTCAGTGCTGAATAATATGTGACCAACATTATAAAGACTGGATAATAATTATGGAAGATAAGTCTATTCTTATAACCCTACCCCTATTGTCACAAAAAAATTGTAGTTTTTAACACAGGGGTAATTTCAAACTGATTAAAGGGGTAGTGAGTCCCAGTTTATCAACTGTTAACAAATTGTTTCTTATTTGACATGTCCTAAAGTACGGTACATAAAAAACATAGTTTCGCTCTGTAATGGGGGGGTGCAAGGTGACCCCTAGTAGCTCACGGACTATATCACTATCGTGTGACTTCCCATGAGCCCACGTGCCCCGATGAACCATTATTTAAAATCTTTCCAAGTCCACCAATCAATCATGTTGGAGGAAACACATTGTAGCGTTCACTTCAGAAAACCTTACCTCTATTGTTGTTCAAGCACACTGTTTCCAAAACACACTCTGACCTTAGTACACGTAATTCAAAATGAACCGTTCACTGATCTGCATATAAATCTACACTGACCAAAATGCCGCACCCCCTAAATCAAATATAGCCTGACATGCATACACAGCTATACACCGAAAACGACCATCTGTCAATTCTAGAATTAATTCTTACGAATCTATAATGATTATCAAACATACGCAATAGTCATAAATATAGAGATTAAATCTTCAAAACCCATCTCGTATTTCACATAAGGCATTCCGAAATTGAATTAAAAAGCTCTATGGCATCATTCAAGATCCTCTTAAATGGTATTTACGCCCATATCTTCTCCCTAGGGTGGGGATGGTGTACTAAGGTACCCGATGCAGAATGCTGCAGATAATCGCGATCCCGGCCTTTTGAGATTCGTGCCTTCACTTGTTTAATTAATGGCAGACTTATTTAAGTTTTCATTAAATCACCTTCACAAAAGAAGTCTACGCAGCATCAAAGGTATTTCGAACTACCACCCTAAGTGATATCTCAAAATACCAAATTTTGGGAGCAGGCCGATTGTAACATTTGGTAGTTCGAAAACCTTTCTTATAACAGTGTCATAACAGCTATTGCAATGATGAGAACATTTGCAAGATTTAGATATTTAGTGAAGATATTCGTTGTGTGTGTATACGTTGTAAATAGTCAAGGGACTATGCAATCTCAGTAAACGAGGTCCGTACACAGGGGAATGCGGTGGCCCCCCTCCTCCGCCACACACACGCCCGGAAAAAGTCGATTTTAGTTCCACCCTACGTTTACACACCACTGTATAGAGATGAATGACTTACAGCATGATTAATGGTTCCGATACATAAAAACAATGTATATTGAAATAAAACATGGTGTATTTCAACCGTTGTTGTTATTCATATAAACCCACACTCAAAATAAAATTCCGTTTATTCGAACGGAAAAAATCCGTCCCCAGGGAATCAAGGGAATATTCCGTTATTGTAACGGATTCTTATTTTTTAACGGATTCAACGGATTTTATTATCCGTTAAATTTAACGGAAAAGTCCGTCCCCAGGGAATCGAGGGAATATTCCGTTATTGTAACGGATTCTTATTTTTTTAACGGATTCAACGCTGGGCCCTTGCTGGTAACCGGAAATTTATTAAATTTTATCCCATGCAAACTGGGTTTATATTGAGTGGACTTTTTCACGTAACTCTAACGTCCAAGTTAAGAGAAAAATCCTCTCAGTATATAGATCATCGGAATCGTTCGTAATATCCAATGTTTAATGATTTTAACTCAAACCGCATTGATATTGACTGCGCTGATTAACTCTCATGTGGTTTTTAATTCAGTGCTTTCTCTTTGTCGAGGAAGAAATTAAAAAAATTAAAATTCTATCGATCGGACAGAGTCGGACATGTTTGGCATATAATTCCGATATTGCTCATTAATCGCAAACGTAATTATACATGCAGATAAATTTTAAAATTACAATTTCCTGCTCATAAAAGTAAAACAAATGAGTAGGTTCATTCAAGTTAGATAACTCTTGGTGCGGTGATGCCCACGACGGCCCGGTGTGGTTAGGTTAATGTGGAGATGCCTACACAGCCCAATTCAGAATGTGGGCTTCCCAGTACTTAACCCACTTGGGGCCAGTGTAGGGTTGCCCATGCCCCCACAGCCCGCGACATGCCCACGTTTGCCCAGGTGGGACCAATAATTACTTGCTGACTGGGATATTCCGTTGATGTAACGGATGAGTCCGTCAGTGCAATACAACAACGGAAGATTCCCTTACTATAACGTACTATTTCCGTTTATATAACGGATTAATCCGTTAAAACTACCTAACGGATAGTAATACGTTAAATTTTAACGGATTATTATTTTGAGTGCATACACAGTGTAAAACCCTCTTTTGGTTATTTTGGCATTTTTGAACCTCATAAAAACAAATCAACGTCAGCTATATCAAATCACTGATTGACCCCCATGAGGACCAAGAATGCGCCAATTTTTGTCAGGGGACGGGGCATGTCGGAACGTTCGCACATTCACAAAAACCTCTCTTCACATTATTTCGTTCTCCTCTTACAAACCTCCGCCATTTATAGATCTAACGCAAACACACGTGGCCTAAGTGTGAGCATGGTCTGCGGAAGCTATATGCATTGGCCTTATGGAAAACGATGATTTGATGGGGGTGTTCCACTGTTTTGGGTCTAAAATCCGTATTTCGTATTTTATTTTTTCCCAGTAAAACAGAAACAGTTTTGCATCTACCCACTGGTCAGGTAACCAAACTCGACGAGTGCTTCAAGACGAGTCCATGCACTACCCCCTATAGGCCCGATATTGGCCAACCTAGACCCATTTGACTGCAATTCTTCACATGTTTGGCCGGGAAAACCGTTTCTGCGGATTCCATTTTTCAGGAAAATCCTAGTTCTACATCAATTCCACCCTCCGTGACCGTCCTTGATGAGCGCTTCAAGATGACAGCCCGCCAGATCCCCTAGGGCCCCAAGGGCTCACTTATATTATTGACATTTTAACGGCGTAACCAATCTGTTTTCTCGCATTTTCCCCTTGGAAATCCTAATTTTACATCTACCCAAGCCATTCACGCGACTTAACCGCTCATGATGGGATCGGTCTTCATGGGACACCCTTCCCGATCACCGTACACCCCTATTGGTCGATCTAGACTCACTGGAAAGGGATGTTTCTCCATGTTCGGTGTATTGTTCGCGTGTATCTGTTGTTAGGGTTCCAGGACGAATACCAACCGTTACATCTACCCACCCATCACGTGACCACAAGCGCCCTCTCCACGTTGCAATACCAACCCCAGGTCCGAGGTCAACCCCAGGTCAAAGGTTAATTTCAGCCCACATTATACCCAAATTTTACGCCTCAGTCACAGAAATATTACCAGATTTCAGCGCTATGTACTACTCACCCAGTGGCGGCTGTTAGGTTTTTAACTATTTCATTATACAATTGATTACGTCTCTTGAGGTCATTGCATGAAAATATTGACCCGAGACCCTGGTCCCAGAGGTGAACTGATCTGGCCATGTCTCTTTATATCTTGATTCAACGGAGTCCTACTGTCTAGTTTCTCGCGCCTTCCCGGCTCTGTGTCTCAAGTAGAGATGAAGTAGCTCCCTTTATCTCCCTATTTTCTTTATAGCTGGGCTGTAGATATGTTCATCCTGCGTTTTGTTACCACACTATACTGCTGTCACTACTCCTCCGTCCCCCGCTCTCAACTCTCCATTTATTGATGACCGGCACTCGATATCGTACGATTGGTAAGAGACAGTCAACAACCGACTGTGTTTAGGGGCGCTTGTGTATTACATTGGTTGTTCTCTGCAAACCACGCCTTCCCTTCGGATTTGATAGTCCACAAATAGATTCCAGATAACCTTTTATTTGGTGAAAGCTAAATGTGTTTATTTTTGTCATACCCTATACATACAGAGTTGCCAAAATTACCATTATTTTGTGATATCAGTTGACAACCAATTCTCAGAAGCCCGACCTGAGTGTAGACTTTTTACTCGTAATATTTTATAAAATCAGATGTGCTGATCGATACTGGTTTGTTTTTCCGGCAGACTGCTGATGTGGGCGGTGCTAGTTGTGCAATCTCTGATCTTACGGATCTCATGAATATAAATGGTTTATGACACGTGATCTCTATGTTCGCGTGCTTGTACTAATCCACGTATTATCTGTGAATGAGAGAGGGTTAACTTCTCCATTCTCTCAAGGTTTTAGCCCAGTTATCTCTCCCTAATTAGCTCGCACCTCCGTAGATTATAGAAGTAGTGGTGCCACGCTATCTACAGTGTGGTAGAAAATAGCGCAAATGTCTGAGTCGTTCGCAGCCACAGGCTGTTTGGAATCGAGAGTATATGCCGCCATATTGGGAGAGAAAAAAGGCGAGAAACGGTGTTCCGGCATAAATAAAGCGTTATCCTCCCCAAGACCATCTTCTCTCTAAGATCCCCCAGTAATCCTTCTGCACACTCGGTCTGTTGACACTCGATGTTTGACCCCAAATTTAGCCGCCCTCCAAACTTACCGACATTGGTCGATTTACCTGAGAGAGTCGGCCATGATTTTAGAGTTCGGTAGCCCTCGGCAGATTCCAACTGGGGCCCGAGTCTGGCCAAGTCAACGTCAAGCCACACCCGCCAGACTTAGGTCCGAGTCGAAATGGGCCGAGGACTACAGAACGTTAATATCATAGTCGACTGTCCCATATAGACCAGGTACCGATACCAGTGATCCTCAGACATTGACACCAAATCAAAAGAATGACCCGGGCATATCAGATGAATGAAGCGCAAAAGAAGATTTCTCCTTCGTTGTCATTTCAATTTATTACGGAAGTTGTTTGTACAAACACTTACCAGTGCATAATTATAGAAAACAGCAATATCAAATAATCAAAATTGTCTCCCATGCGTGGAGCTGAGCCAAATCGGGAGCTAACCCCTTCTACACATGCTTCGAAACTGGGCGGCGTTCCAATCCATCCGTGTACATATTCCAGGGATACCCAGTTGGACACAGTTGATGTACTGCTGATAGTTTAGATACTCAGCAGCCACGCGACACCAATTTCCAGCCCTGATATACCTCGCTGTCGAATGTCCATATGCCAGATCTCCCCTGTAGACGGCGTTGACCACCGCAATCTTGACGTTGGTTGGGAAATTACAAAACTGGCTTCCGGCTACTCGTTGGCCACGTGGAATGTAGGTGTCAGTTAGGTCATGCTGTTAAAGTCAAGATATTAAATTATTGAACTGTCAAGATAATTTTAAATTATCATACAGACCATCAATTGTTTCTCGTGCTGTTATTCAGGCTGTCCTCAACAATATTACAAGCCAGTCGTGCAAAACATTATCCAACGATTATGAAGGCATTCCAATCGCTTTTGACAACAATCATCAGCCAAAGTATCGGCTTTCAATCTTAATTTCCCTAAAAATGTATCAATCTCTTATATCTTCGTTCTGAATTCCAGGTATGGAGTTCAGAGCTGAAATTACCCAGCAAGAAGTTTTACGGACCAGCCCATAAAGTGAGTAACCTCAAACGATGTTTGGTTTGAAAACCTTCCCACATTCACATTAGCTTGAATTAAATAATTTTTAGAGTATCGAGGCTATCAAGTACTAGAGTTTCTAACATGAAGCTGATTTCGAGAGTACATAACAAGTGGCAGCAAACAGGGACTGATCAATGATCAACTCCTGTCTAGATCAGAGAAAAGAAGGTATTACGGAAAGTTCCGTGTTATCGAAAGCAAGGTCATCCATACATATCTATTCAAATTCCTGGACTGAATTTAGACATGAAAAGGATCCCCTGGAGTCGACATCCTTTATACAGGTTCATGTGCTCGTCGATATTTTCGATTTCGAATTTACATAATTCGCTATAATATCCCCTATACTACTTTTATACTGCTACGTTGCGATTTAAGTCGTCAGGTTTAAAATTCATGGACAGGCACTGCGGTTAATTTAGCCTTGTGAATAATAACCTACCTCAAACAGCGCCAGACACTGGTTTCTATTCAGAGATTTAGTGCCAGCGTAGACGGAATTGAAGTTCACACCAGGAAGTACGGTATTGAATACCGATCGGGCGCCAGAACGTCTGAGGTTGAAGCCAACGCCTGTTGAGAAATATTAGATTTGATATCTGTCACGAGTTCATGTATATTCAATTTGAAAGAATGCGGCAACCGCCTGATATAAACTATAAACAGAGATTATCCCCTTCGTAACTTCATAGTTACCGCACCCCATTAGGCCAGCGTGAGGGCCCAGATCTTTACTTCTCAATGTTTCTCGTTGATATCAACACATTTGGGCCTCATGCATACATAGACTGATTCACACTCCTTATTTCGTGAAAAGTGAGACAGAGGTGGTTTATTTAAAGTGTTCCCACCGCGGGCTTCCAAGAGACCTATTTCGTTGTCTGGGCGGATCGGCCTCGAGCAGGCAGTCGAATATTGATCGCTTTGTGTTTTCGGTTTTGAGCTACCCATGCCCGTCTTCGGGATGTTGATGACCTCAAAATCCAACCTGTAACCATCTGGTTCATCTATACGCGGTAAAACTGACCCTGGGATCGTGTGTATCCATTTCCAGTCTACTTTCGGCAACTATAACGGGGATTCCCCCGAAAACAGCCCCACGTGATGTCGTTATAGCCAATCAGGTAAACTCTACCAACGTAACCCAACGTAACCCGCTATTTCAAGGCATGTGCAGTTCTACTTCTTCAAAATTACAGATCTACATCACCTCTTGGATGATAAGGAAGTTATTCATATTTGTACCTTTTGTAAGCCCAGGCAATATATGATTCAAAAGTGGTATGTAAAACCTGTAATTTATCAGATTTCTCGAGTTTGTTCTCCGCCGGATGAAGACCGAACAGTATACGGTAAAGTATCGGATATCGCTCCGCGATAATGGCGACACACGATTCGTAAGCCATCTTATGGATGGCGAAGTGTACCCAAATGCTCAAAATCGTCTCTCTCGCGCCATATCGCTAGCAGTTGCGAATTCGGATCTCGCGTGAGCTCGCGATATTCAGCGCGACTTCACTGAAACTTTAACAAACAGCCTCATTTCCCGTATCAGGAAACTCCAAATACTGGAAATGACTATCAGTCGATTTATACGGTATGGCACTTTTTATATTCAGTTAACGCAACCCAACGAATATGGGTCTTATGGAGGGCTGTTGGCTATCGTATTTCCACCAGCGCCGAGAATGAAAGTGGATGACGACTGTCAATACCTACTCTTCACAAATAGTGCTTCGGTTGAATACACCCTCTCCTATGCGAATAACCCATCCTCATGTTTCAAGTTAAATACTACACTATCGTTCCGTCACTTCCCTTGACCTGGGGAGTGGGGTAAATTCTTCAACCCGTAAACGCACGTGGTGTCATATAGCCAATCAAGGTATGAGCATGCCAACACCTTGTAGCACAATCGCCTTACTGGGGCATGGTAATAGTCGTGTGAGCTTTTGAAATACAGCAATTCTGATAAGGTTGCTCGCAACATTTTGGCTGTGTTTGTGCGTGACGGGTGCACATGGAGATTGCCACAAACAGCTGATCATGGCGCTGAATTATGGTTATACTCACTCAGAATTTTTATTTTTATTTTATTCCTAACAGGTCCCAGAAGATGCTTAATGCCAGACCGAGAGTACTGGTACCTCGTACTCAGAGGATTGGTACTTCGTACCCAGAGGATTGGTACTTCGTGCCGAGAAGATTGGTAACTCGTGCCGAGAAGATTGGTAACTCGTACCAAGAAGATTGGTAACTCGTGCCGAGAAGATTGGAACTCGGACCCAATCCCAGTAAACTTGGAATATTATATCTGACTTCATTGTTAAGAATGTTTTCTTGAATTTTTGCTTGAATGAGTTTAATCTTCTAAAAAATTCTGAAATAAGAATTTTTTGTTTTGTCCGCTATAGCAGAAGAAATTCTATTCACATCCAATGGAGTAGTTTTGAGAAATCTTTGACTGTTCTTAGCAATTTTAAGCTCTGCTTGTTTTTGATAAATTTGCAGAAATGTTTATTTTCTCATTCAAGAAACATCTTGAATAAGTCAAAAAAGTTCTACAATTTTCTTATAATATTCTTACATTTTCTTAATTTCCTAAAAAATATTTTCTTGCGTTTCTCCCACTTTTACTTATTTGAGACTTTTCTTGAATAAGAAAACTAAACATTTCTGCAAATTTGTAAGGAAAAAAACAAGCAGAGTGTATAATTGCTAAGAGCAGCCAAGAAGTTCCCCAAACTATTCTATTTCATGTGAGAACACTCATTTGTCAAATGCTTGGATTTATTGTGCTATAGACACGATAGATGAAAGAACTGTGATTTCTTGTTAAGATTTTATAAGATTATTAATCTCATTCAAGATATTCTTTACCGTGACATAAATCTGGGAATTTCAAACTACATTTGTTAACCAATCAGGTGGTTAGCTTAGTGAAACAATTTTAAAATCACACCCACAATAATTACGAACGGTAGCACATGGGTCAATATTACGGAGCCGTAAAAGGGACATCGGAGGTATACTCCCAGTTAATAACTACGACCCGCACTTATTAACGACCCGCACTTATTAAGTGCGACCCGCACTAAGTAACTGCGACCCTCAGTTATTAACTGCGACCCGCACTTACTAACTGGGTCGCAGTTAACAAGTGCGGATCGGAGCATGTCCCTTTTACGGCTCCGTACAATATAGTAAAAATTATCGAGAAACAATATCTAAATATGGCATCAGTTCCAGACGGTGTGCTTGAACAGCAAAGAGTTTACTCTCGCCGAAAAGTCTGCCGTAGAAAATACCAGAATATCGTGTCGTGCGAAGGTGTTAATATCCCTGAACGAAACGACAATCATTGCCAAAGTGGAAAGGCAGTGATTGTCTTATTATGGGATTTCGTAAAATATCGACCAACATTTCTCACGAATTTTTCATAGCGTTTACAGGCTATTCCCCTGTTTTATCACCTTGATTTATCTAGATTGTCTCGGACTGAGAAGATTGGTACCTTGGACGGTTAGTTTATTTCTGGGAAATTTCCACTCCACCTTAAAAATTAGAGAAAAGATTTGTAGATTAACGCCATCTCTAACAAATGAACTCACGCGGGAACGAAAATGGGGAATGCTCCTAGATTGAAAGGGCTAACTTACAGATTGTCCAGTCCCTGTAGGCGTTTGTTGGCTGGGCGTCGTATGCGGTGAGTCTGACACCTTCGTACTCGATCAACTTTTCTTGTAGCTGGGTCATCTCAGACGAGGTCAGACAGGAGTTCGAGCCACCTATGAATATGAAAACGACTGGTTGTTGGAATATTCCGGACAGGAGTATTCAATATTTATTTTTGCTTTCCACTCAAACCATAGCTATATTCGAGAACATGCATCTATTTAATGTGCAAAATTTAGGGCATTAAAAGGTATACCCATGGCCAGTGAGTATTTCTCAATGCAAGCTTTCTTAAGGATGTCCGCTGGTGGTTTTTGGCTTTGGCAGCCATTTTGTTGGTTTTTCATATCGGGTTATCTCACTTTCCTATGTTAAGAGATAGGGATTTTCTTTAAAAATCTTCTAGCCGAGAATTTTGCACAGCAACATCTATCCAATTTGATAAATTTTGATAGACATTGTGATTATCTGCAAACAGTTATAATATAAGAAAAAGTTAAATACAATTTATATGAATTTTTCATGAATATGCTACAAAACTAGGGCTATTCTCTAAGTTTTCTGCGTTATCAATTTGAGCATTGGTCAGTCCACTTAACGTTGCCTACAGCTAAAAACTGCACACCAACCTATATTTTTTTCTTTGTTTTTCCTCATGTTAAACAGTTATGAATGCAACAACACAGATTATTCAAAAAGGTTATTACTTTGATTTATCACCAGCGGACATCCTTAAGTCACTAATTAATCAAATGGAATAGGACGAAGTTTGTGCATTTCTTTGCAATAAGCATGAAATTTGGTGCAAAGATACATATCACCATGCCGATTGATTCTGGCTATGGAAGCAAGTCGTCTCCCATTGTCAGGTAGCGCCACCTGGTGGCACAGGTCGCTAATCCGGCACATGCCGGATCGAGCCCTTTATATTTTGCTTGCTACTTAGCCCAGGGCGTTGAAATTTCCCACAATATATCTTGTGGTCAAGCTCAAACGGAAAACGTAAAAACAATTGAAAATGGCGGCACTGATGACGTCATATTCAAAAATGCATTTTTTTTGACGATTTTTCGGTCAGATTTTCCGATTTTTTAAAAATATTTTTTCTACTCCGAAAAAACAAACTACATAATAATTAGGAAATAATTATCCAATGTTGAATAAAATAATTTTGGTTAGTTTTATGAGGAAAAAAGTCAAACAATTTGAAGAAAAACGACGAAAAGGCGACTTTTCAGTTTCACCCTCATGATCGTCATAGCGAATTTACCCATGATCGAAGGAATATGCAAAAAGGTTCAATGAGAAAAAATCTACCACAGAGGTCAACGTCTCCCGTCAGCAGCACCAGTTATGCTAGATTGCATCCGAGTTATTGCCCGGAAAACATCCAAGAGCTTAGAATTCAAGATGGCTAACCATGACCATCTTGAATTGCGCAGGTAACTTAAGAGCAAAACCTAGCTGTCCTCTCACTGAATGATGTCAATTCACTCTCCCAGTTCAAAGTTGATCAGTTCAATAGTTCTTGAGTTATTAGTCGGACAAGAAATGTGTAACGATTCAACTGCTGACAATGCCATATGTCTGATGACGGTCATCTTGGATTACACAGGTAAATGAAATGCAATCTTAACTGTTCTCTCACCAATGTCAATGCACCCTCCAAGTTTAAGGTCGATCGGTTCAAATGTCACCGAGTTATTGTTGGACAAGAAATGTGTGAAGATCCAACTGCTGATATTGAAGAAGGCTGATGGTGGCCATCTTGGATTACACAGAAAAGCAACCCCATCCGTCCTCTTGTCGAGGTTGAGACACTCTCCAAATTTGAAGTTGATCAGTTCAATTATTCTCGATTTATTGCCCAAACAAGATCCAAGCATTTAAATTCAAGATGGCCGACAGTGGCCATCTTCGATTATGCAGGTAATTGAAAAGCAATCCGAACAGTCCTCTCACCGACGTCAAGCCACTCTCCAAGTTTGAAGTCGATCAGTTAAATCGTTCTCGATCTAATGACCAGAAAAGATAAAACTGAAAGATAAAGCTGAAATCGAAGACGGCTGGCGGACATCTTGAAGTACACAGGTAACTGAAAAGCATGCCAACCGTCCACTCACCGGTGTCAATTTGAAGTCAATTGGTTCAATAGTTCTCGAGTTTTTTGGTCGGACAAGAAATGTGTAAAGATCCGACAATCCAAGATGGCTGAAGACAGCCATCTTGGATTACACAGGTAAATGAAAAGCAATCTTAACTGTTCTCAGTAGTAGGGAGAGGCTATTTCGAGCCTCATTTTGCCGGGGGAGATAACTCTTGCATCCACCAGGGGGCGCCATTCCAGGTTAACGGTATAGGGGACGCCACATCGCCTTTAACCTCTGTGGCGCCTGTGGCGCCAGGGGGCGCCACCAGCTCAAGGTCACGTGGAGGTCAAAAGTAGTTCCGGCAACCTTTGTATTCCTCCGCGGTCTGGTGGTAATGCCGTCACTTCCGCGGACAGAACGTAGTCCCATGTCAACCAAGCGACTTCCAATGTTAATGTATACGGGGAATGCCTAAAATAGTATGGGAATAGACGTTTTGTGCCCGGGGTGGGTCCCTAGTGGACCGAATGGGTCGAGTGAGGTGTCAAAGTGAAGCGCTCCTCGAGGGCCATTCAGTCATGGGTGGGTGCATGTAAAATTAGGATTTTTTCCCGAAAATATAAAAAGCGAAACACGGACTTTACCCCTAAAATAGGGGAAAACCCCTATCAACTCTAGCCAAAAGGGCTAATATCGGTCCCCGGGCTTATCGGGGCCTGCCTATCAAGTCAATGGGGTGGGTGCATGTAAAATTAGGATTTGTCCCCGAAAATATAAAAAGCGGAACACGAACTTTACCCCTAAAATAGGGGAAAACCCCTATCAACTCTAACCAAAAGGGATAATATCGATCCCCGGGCTTATCGGGGCCTGCCTATCAAGTCAATGGGGTGGGTGCATGTAAAATTAGGATTTTTTTCCGTAACTATAAAAAGCGGAACACGGACTTTACCCCTACAATAGGGGTCTGTATTATACAATATAAGGGAAAATACCTGTATGGGGATGGTCAATTTTTTGTGTGGGTGTTACTATGGGTTGCGGGGTCTCGTTTTTCTCGTCTCGCCGAGAAAAATACAATGGGAGGGGTCCCGGAGCGAATCGGTGAAATTTTTCGAAAAATACCGGGTAGGGCTGTATATAGGCCTATAGGCTGGCCATGGGGGGTATAGGTCCAACCTGGGAAATTCACACACGTTCATTGTGATATGGGTTGCTTGGATTTGTTTTTCACGTCTCGTCATTTAGAACACGATGGGAAGGGTCTCGGAGTGAAACGATAAAATTTTTGGAAAAGTACCGGGTAGCCCATATAGTCCCATAGGCTGGCTATATGGGGGTATAGGTTCAACCTGGGAAATTCACACACGTTCATTGTGATATGGGTTGGTTGGTCTTGTTTTTCACGTCTCGTCATTTAGAACATGATGGGAAGGGTCCCGGAGCGAAACGGTGAAATTTTTGGAAAAGTACCATATAGCCCATATAGTCCCATAGGGCTGGCTATGGAAGGGATAGGTCCATCCTGGGAAATTCACACACGTTCATTGTGATATGGGTTGTTTGGTCTTGTTTTCCACGTCTCGTCATTTAGAACACGATGGGAAGGGTCCCGGAGCGAAACCGTGAATTTTTTGGAAAGTTCACCGAGGCCTGGGTAAGCCCATAGGCCTATACTGCATGGCTATGGGTGTATAGGTCCATACGGGGTGAACGTTTTGGGGTCAAGGTGAGCCCCTAATGGTCCTATGGTGTCGTATGAGGTCTTATTTTGAAGCTCTCGTGGAGTTTGTAATGTATCGACTCATGGTTCGTCCGTGTGCAAGAGTCTGCGCATGCGTAGTCTGGCCGTAGTATAGAAAGCAGGCATGTTGGGGGGTATGTGGGGGTGTGTTTGGGGTAGAGATGGACCACTATGGGTCCAAATGGGTCGTGCAATGTGTCAAAGTGAAGCTTTTATGGGGTAGAGTCACACTGGCGTGTTTTTAAATGCAAGTCGCGTCAATCTGCGCATGCGCAGTTGAGTGTAGTAAGTAAAGTGGCCATTTTGGAGGTGCGTGGAGATGTGTTTGGGGTAGAGAGGGACCATCCTTGGTCCGGTTGTGTCGTGGGAGGTGTTATCTTGTAGCTCTCGGGGTGTACATCCCGATTTGAGGGATGTCCATATCATCTGTGACGTCATCGGTGACGTCATCAGTACGAGTAGTAGCGAAAGTGGGCATTTTGGGGCAGTGAAGGAAGGTATTTGGTGTAGAGATGGACCATCCATATCTGTCATGCATTATACCATATCTTTGTTGTGTTATACCACATCTGTCCTGCATTATACCATATATGTTCTGTATTATACCATACCTGTCCTATGTTATACAATATCTGTCCTGTATTATACCAAATCTGTCCTGTATTGTGCCATATTTGTCCTCTATTATACCATATATGTCCTGTATTATACCAAATCTGCCCTGTATTATACAGTATCTGTCCTGTATTATACCAAATCTGTGCTGTATTATACCAAATCTGTGCTGTATTATACAATATCTGTCCTGTGTTATACCACATCTGTGCTGTATTATACAATATCTGTCCTGTATTATACAAT
>JAVTVY010048774.1:0-23132 GCA_036873755.1 Hanleya hanleyi
CCATCCATACCATCACTACCATTCCTACCATCACTACCATCCATACCATTCCTACCATCACTACCATCCATATCATCACTACCATCCATACCATCACTACCATCCATACCATAACTACCATTCCTACCATCACTACCATCCATACCATCACTACCATCCATGCCATCGCTACCATTCCTACCATCACTACCATCCATACCATCACTACCATCCATACCATCCATACCATCATTACCATTCCTACCATCCATACCATCACTACCATCCATACCATCACTACCATCCATACCATCACTACCATCCATACCATCGCTACCATTCCTACCATCACTACCATCCATACCATCACTACCATCCATACCATCACTACCATCCATACCATCACTACCATCCATACCATCACTACCATCCATACATCACTACCATCCATACCATCACTACCATCCATACCATCACTATCATTCCTACCATCACTACCATCCATACCATCACTACCATCCATACCATCACTACCATTCATACCATTCCTACCATCCATACCATCCATACCATCACTACTATCCATACCATCACTACCATCACTACCATTCATACCATTCTTACCATCCATACCATCACTACCATTCCTACCATCACTACCATCCATACCATCACTACCATCCATACCATGACTACCATTCCTACCATCCATACCATCACTACCATCCATACCATTCCTACCATCACTACCATCCATACCATCGCTACCATCACTACCATCCATACCATCACTACCATCCATACCATCACTACCATCACTACCATAACTACCATTCCTACCATCACTACCATCCATACCATCTCTACCATCCATACCATCACTACCATCCATACCATCACTACCATCCATAGCATCGCTACCATTCCTACCATCACTACCATCCATACCATCACTACCATCCATACCATCACTACCATCACTACCATCCATACCATCACTACCATCTATGCCATCCTACCATCCATACCATCACAACCGTCCATACCATCACTACCATCCATACCATAACTACCATTCCTACCATCACTACCATCCATACCATCACTACCATCCATACCTTCACTACCATCCATACCATCACATCCATACCATCAATACCATCACTACCATTCCTACCATCACTACCATCCATACCATCACTACCATCCATACCATTCCTACCTTCACTACCATCCATACCATCACTACCATCCATATCATCACTACCATTCCTATCATCCATACCATTCCTACCATCACTACCATCCATACCATAACTACCATCCATACCATCACTACCATCACTACCATCCATGCCATCACTACCATTCATACCATAACTACCATTCCTACCATCACTACCATCCATACCATCACTACCATCCGTACCATCACTACCATTCCTACCATCACTACCATCCATGCCATCACTACCATCCATACCATCACTACCATCTATACCATCACTACCATCCATACCATCACTACCATCCATACCATCACTACCATTCCTACCATCACTACTATCCATACCATTCCTACCATCACTACTATCCATACCATCACTACCATCCATACCATCACTACCATACCTACCATCACTACCATCCATTCCATCACTACCATCCATACCATCACTACCATTTCTACCATCACTACTATCCATACCATCACTACTATCCATACCATCACTACCATCCATACCATCACTACCATCCATACCATCACTACCATCCATACCATCACTACCATCACTACCATCCATACCATCACTACCGTAACTACCATTCCTACCATCACTACCATCCATACCATCACTACCATCCATACCATCACTACCATCCATACCATCACTACCATCCATAGCATCGCTACCATTCCTACCATCACTACCATCCATACCATCACTACCAGCCATACCATCACTACCATCTATGCCATCCTACCATCCATACCATCACTACCATCCATACCATCACTACCATCCATACCATAACTACCATTCCTACCATCACTACCATCCATACCATCACTACCATCCATACCATCACTACCATTCCTACCATCACTACCATCACTACCATCACTACCATCCATACCATTGCTACCTTCACTACCATCCATACCATCACTACCATCCATACCATCACTACCATTCCTATCATCCATACCATCACTACCATCCATACCATCACTACCATCCATACCATCACTACCATCACTACCATCCATGCCATCACTACCATCCATGCCATAACTACCATTCCTACCATCGCTACCATCCATACCATCACTACCATCCATACCATCACTACCATCCATACCATCACTACCATTCCTACCATCTCTACCATCCATGCCATCACTACCATCCATACCATCACTACCATCTATACCATCACTACCATCCATACCATCACTACCATCCATACCATCACTACCATCCATACCATCACATCCATACCATCCATCCATACCATCACTACCATCCATACCATCACTACCATTTCTACCATCACTACTATCCATACCATTCCTACCATCACTACTATCCATACCATCACTACCATTCCATCACTACATCACCATACCATCCATTCCATCACTACCATCCATACCATCACTACCATCACCATCACTACTATCCATACCATCACTACTATCCATACCATCCTACCATCACTACCATCCATACCATCACTACCATCCATACCATCATACCATTCCTACCATCACTACCATCCATACCATCACTACCATCCATACCATCACTACCATCCATACCATACCATACCATCACTACCATCACTACCATCCATACCATCACTACCATCACTACCATCCATACCATCACTACCATCCATACCATCCATACCATCACTACCATCCTACTATCCATACCATATACCATCACTACCATCCATACCATCACTACCATCCATACCATCACTACTATCATACCATCACTACCATCCATACCATCACTACCATTCCTACCATCACTACCATCCATCACTACCATCCATACCATCACCATACCATCACTACCATCCATACCATCACTACCATCCATACCATCACTACCATCCATACCATCACTACCATCCATACCATCACTACCATCCATACCATCACTACCATCCATACCATCACCATGGGTGATGGTGATGGTAGTAATCCCACTTGGGACTGGACTATCCAGCAGTAATCCCACAGAGGACTATCCATCAGTAATAACATGGGACTGGTCCACCCAGCAGTAATCTCACACTGGAATGCCGTACCAGTAATCCGACTGCACTGACCTATCCATCCTACATGGGATTAACTTTTGCCAGTAATCCCACATGGGACTGATGTTATTGTCTGTACCAGATAATCTATTCCAGACATTATTGTCTGTACCGCATCACTTATTCCAGACCTTATTGTTTGCTCTACATGTATGCTTTCAATACTGCTGCACCTTTGGCGGATGACCCCGCAAGGCGAGATGTTGGGGTTCTCAGAACGCTTGTTGAGTGATGCTGAAGGCCTGCAGATGGGCTTAAATACACTGTATAACTAATGTTCTGTCTGGAAATTGAAAGTAAACATTAACAAATCTAAAATTATGGTCTTTAAAAACGGTGGCCGATTACCGAACAATCTGCAATTTACATATGGGAGCGATATTATGGCAATTGTAAACAAGTTTAACTATTTAGGGATAGTTTTTACATCCGGGGGTGCTTACATCCGGGGGTGCTTACATCCGGTGTGCTTACATCCAGGGGTGCTTACATCCGGTGTGCTTACATCCGGGGGTGCTTACATCCGGGGGTGCTTTTGCGAAACACCCAGCCAACTCTTGCAGGGCAGGCCAAAAAAGCAATTTTTAAGATGGAGAAATGCCTAATTAAATTTAGCGATATTGGCCCAAAACACTGTTTAGAACTCTTTGATAAATTAATTAGTCCAGATCTGAATTATGGTGCAGAGGTGTGGGGCTTTGTAAATGCTCCTCAGATTGAACGTGTTCATTTTCAGTTCTGTAAGAAACTTCTCTTGTGTTAAACGATGCACTCGAGACATGCAAGATGACTTTGTGTATGGGGAAATAGAAAGATGCTCCCTAAACATCAGGCAGCCCAGCATGTCCTTATTGTGAAATACTGGCTTAAACTTCTCAAATCTAACACTTGCAGTATTATATTTTGTGTTTACTCGATCCTGAAGGCCGATTTAACGCTTCGAGGTAGGGTTACCTGGGTATCTTTACTAAGGGAACTCCTTGCCAATTTGGGCGTTCTGTATGCTTGGGAAAATCAAATGGTTGGAAGTGAAAAGGCTTTTCTCTCACTCATACATGTCATAAAGCAATGCATGACTGACAACTTTATCCAGAATTGGCGGTCACGCCTAGCTGAATCGAGTAGAGCCAGGCTGTATAGGGCCCATTTCACGTCACGTAAGTAACATTTTCATTCCTTTTTTGAAGTTTGCTCACTCACCCAGACAAGAGGAAAAATACTTCACAGCTACAACCTCATAAGTATGTAAGAGTAGTATCCTAACTTCTATATGAGAAATGTTACAACTCTTTTCATTCACTTGATTAGTTCACAGAGCTTGCTTTGTGCTCTGTCACGTAAGTAACGCAGAGAATTAGGCATTTTCTCGATTTTCTTCTTCTTATTAAAAAGCGTCTGATTTGATTGGGAAAATCTACCCAATTGATGATATATATTCTTGGTATGAGAGTGAACAAGCACACAATAGACATGTTTTTTGGCATATTTATTTTAAGTATGTTCTAATAATTAATTAAGCAACACTGATAGTGTCACGTAAGTAACAAAAAAGCGTCACGTAAGTAACATATGACATAATGAAATGTTATGGTGAGGATATTCCAGTAGTCCACATTGCTTCTCTGGATGTACCCGGAGGCATTATAGTAGACAGTAGAATTTAGTATGTATTGTGCATTGTGGTAATGAATTTATCCAATGAAATGCAGAGTCTATACTCGATCATGATAATGTGTTGCCAGAGATAACAATGTAATGTTGAAAGCATGAATTAAAATCTTTATACTGCCGGTACTGTATCAGGATTATTAATTTTCAGCATCTTTATTGCAATGTGCAATAAACAGACAGCTGCATCTGTTGCAGTACCGTACTACAATGTACATGCAAAAGTACATTGTATTTACTGAGTTACTGTGTGGAGATGATGAAGAAAGGGCTACAGATACATGTACAGACAGAAAGCAATGTGGATTGGAACATCATCACCATCACTTTTCAAGTATTGTAATACCATCCATTAAGAAAATGCAAAAAAAACATGGCTAGTGTGTGGTTCTTCAATCACATACATGTACTAAAGAATCTATATCATATTGTGGAGATTTCCACCATCAGATCTGGTGATCTGAAGGTGATTTTTAATCAGAAGAAGACCTTTAGTCATGTTAGTGTTACTAATGTGAAAGAGCACAAATCTAGCTCTGTCATCTAATCAAGTGAATGAAAGATGTAACATGTTCCATTTAGAAGGTACATGTAGGATACTACAATATATTTATGAGATCGTAGCTGTGAAGTTTTTCTTCCCTTTTGTCTGGCTGAGAGAGCAAACTAAAGAAAATGAATAAAAATGTTACATGAAGAGAAATCCCACAGATAATGATCTGATATACATTTGCACATTAACTAATGAAGTTGAATCCAGTTCCCATACTTCACCTGTCTTGTTCACCTCATGTATACCATAAACAAGTACAGTTTGTGATGCTGGACTGAGGGACCGAATTCTCCAAGTAACATTAGTCTGTCAGAATTCAGCAATTTCAGGGTATTTTGAGCTGTCACTCGAGTATAATCTCTTCTCTTCAGTATTTCATGTTTCCAGATATTATTGTATCTTTTTATCATCCTTGAAGGATAGTCAGTTTGGAACATGGTAGCTACAAAAGTGATCAGAATGCTTATAATGATTATGTTACTTACGTGACAAAACCTGTTACTTATGTCACGTAAGTAACTGATTTTTAGTCATTTCTCCTTGATTCTTGAAAACTTATCTCAGTTATATGTCCTACAGATTTCATATTTGAAACAAACTAGCTTTAGTAATGTAGTTAAATTTTGACTGATTTGCTCTCCCTTTTCCATGGCTAAAAATTTCAACAAATCTGTCACGTAAGTAACAAATGAAATTTCTTACAATATTACTATGTTTTTGAGAAAATGGAATAAGAAGTGTACATTTTCCTACTATATATTGTCAAAACATTCCTTTCTCATGATGATGGACATAAAATTTCTCACATAATTCTAATTATTTGTCAGTTTTGATCTATTTACAATAATAATGTGAAAATGCTAATTTTGAGTTCAGAATTTTCACCTGTCGTTAAGCCTCATAAAAATAACCAGAAACTATTCTACCTGAAAAATGAGTATCAAGCATGTTTCTTGGGATATTGACTTAATTTAAGTTATCATGCATAGGTGATAACATCAAAACCAAATTATTTTTTGGGAAAAATTGGCTCTCTGTTGTGAAATGGGCCATGTAAGGTTTTGTGACTTTAAATATCAACCATATTTCGTATGGAAGTACAGAACGGCTATGACAAAATTTAGACCCTCATGATCTCATAAGAAGTAGGTCGGTGGAGAAAACCAGTGAAAACACCCGTGGAAGATCGTAAATGTTCAATGTGCAACCTTCTAGAAGATGAATATTATTTTGCTCTTATCTGCCCTCAGTATGTATCGGCAGAAGTATATTGGTAGATATTATTGGAATAATCCAAGTATGGACAAGTTCATACATTTACTCCGCTCAGATTCTGTCATTGTCATCCGAAATTTTGCTAGTCCTACGAAGTAGGCTACAGATCGCAAATTGTCCGGTAATGAGTGAGTCAGTCCATCCGAATCCTTTCGTCGGCAAAATAAGGAGAACCGTTGACATTAGAACCTTGATTTTTGGCATGAACGTGCATTAGGGCATTGTTACCAGCAAGTTCTGATCTGAAATAATTCTGATTAAAATTAGATTTATAATTAACACTTCAGTATATTGTTATAGATATATGTAAACTGTAGCCTTTAACGTGTATCCTATTTCACATCCAAACATTTCATCATTGACCACATCAGGCTTCAAATTCAGGTCAAATTACCCACGGCTAATACCCTGTCATTGATCCATATTCCACTGTATGCCACATGGCCCTATTACTGAGGTTAATCTTAACCTGCATCTGGGACAATTCCACAATTGCCTGACAGCATAGACCTACTGCATATACCCTCAAACAATCAGCGCTGTTTCCATAACTTAAATTGTTAATTAAACCATATCATTGAAATAATATAGCAGAAAACATTGATGTGAGTTATGATATGTACACTATGACCAAAGACATGTTCATAATGTGCTAATCGGATAGTTAGGACAATCATTACTTTGCATCAGAGAGTGTGTGACTTGGATTCAAGGGTTAAGACTTTGGAGGGAAATACAATTTTGACAGCAGAAATATGACCCCGCCATTTGCTGATTAGAGCGATAAAACAGGGTAGGCTAAATGGACCCTTTTCAATGCAGTATTTCTTGGCATGGATGTGAAAATATGAGGACATACTTTGGGTTTTTTTTGTACCTCTTGAATATTGACTATATATCACACTTGGATATAATTTGAACAAAAAATTACATGTGTAAACAAAATATGTCTAAATTTCTCTTGTCATTTCAAATCTTGATCCATTTTGATTCCTTGATTAGGAGATACAGAATCACTGCCACGGAGTGTGCTGGTGTGTCACAGCAATGCAATTCCGATTCACACAACGAAACTGAGGTGGTTTAAGGTTTATCAATGAAGAAAATCACCGATCAACCGCCATAGAATATAATGTGAAACAAGAAAACCGGAATAGTACATTCATCAGATTGCCGATACCCAAAATGTGTTGTCTCATATATCTAGATAACAACGTGATGTAGAGACGCTATTTATTCGTCTTTGTACCGGTTATGCTCAGGAGAATGACATAGAATCATTATTATCTTGTGCAGAGAAGGTGTTGGTCTTGAGTTGAATTACCGTAAACTACATAAATGCTTTCTACTATAGTACTATATATAAAAATTTGTTGTATTGTTGGGAAAATAATGTGATTCAAAAAGTTGTTTTGATCCTGGACAAGGGCACTGAAAACCATTAAAGAGATGCAAATGTATTTTCACACGTAAAGCTTGAAATCTACTGAACCTATATTATTCAATCTGTTTCCTTTAATTAAAAAGTTGTAAAATTAAATCGGCGATCGTTATTTATTTTGGAGTGAAGGCGCATTAGGAGACTGAGCTGACCTACAAGTTCTGAGCTGACCTACTTTTGATGAAAATTTCTGGTGATTTTTGATGAAAATCACTGGCGATTCTGACTTGGGCGGTGCCCATCTTAATATAGGCAGGATTTCAACTGGGGGTGGGGATTTCCAAGAGTTCAGTTCGCGTTCGAGTCCTAATTCCTACTCTACTCGTAGGTCCTGTGACGTTAGTCACACTGCTCATGTGTTAGTAGAGAAAGCTCTCAAATTAAGAGATTCAGTATTGCAAGTAATATGAATTCTTACATGGTACTGTTTTCACCGGACGTACGTATATAGAGCTGAATATTATGGTGTAGATTAACGAGCCACCATCGATAAGCTTTTGTCAGCTTCATGTATACACATGGGCCGATAGACTTACTGCAATAAAGTATCTCTATCTACATACATGTAATCTGCATGTGTACAAAAATGTCTTTCTGCATGGTCATTGAGGACAGGGGAGATAACCACATAGAGGATTGAACTGTAATGTACAGGGAAATGTAGTGCAAATCTCCACAACCTTTTCTTCTTATGAATTACCAATCACTAATTCCACAGTCTGCTTTAATTGTGCTCCAGTTGTAATTTGTGAAATTTCCACGCCTTGGCAACAATCATGACAATAGTAGTGCTTGGCATTCATTTGTGACACTTATTTTCTTCACAGTGGATCTTAGGTCTAAGCAGTGAACCTTAGTCACATTTAGGGCATACAGATAGATACTTCATTTCTGAATAATACTTTTATTTGCTATCTCCTCTGAATAAATGTATGAAACAATTTTAGGATGTATCTGTTGTGCATGAAATGAATCTCGCAATCAAACTTTATAACAAAAATGAATTGTACAACAACAACAACAACAAAAAGTGTCCTCATCCACCGATATGTGAAAGGTATTCAATAACTCATTGAAACATGAAACATGACTATACATGTATATTTATTTTATAATGTCAGTTTGGTTGAGCATGAGATAAGTGAACCCATGCACTGACCACCTTATATGATCTCATTGACCTTTTGTCTACAAACATATCAATACATGTATGTAAATTATGAGGTCTCTCTATCCAATTGAACCATGGTTCATGTAGTGAAAACAAGTACATGTATTGCGGTGTTTAAAAAGTATTTAAAATGTGATAGATTATAAATATCTCGGAAGAATAGTGGTCACCTTGTAGATTACAGTTTGTTATATGCACAGCAGAAATGTAAATTTATGCAATGCTTGCAGCCGATGATTTTTCATAAACTTCAAAAAAGAGGACCAATTAAAATGGAGATACTTTATTATATACTTGTTGATGAGATAGTGAAAATTATCAATCGAATAAAAGCGATATTTTCACAGTGATGATATCAATTATATCATCACTGTGATGATATGGAAAATGACGTCACAGCGAACAAATACATGTCACCGTGGACATAGTCATGAGGCAATTGACCGAACCTACACAAGGTTTGGTTTAAATATAATTTATTCATCTTGATGAAAGGGGAGCGCATTAAGACAACTTATTATTGCGTCTCCCCAGTACAAAAGTATTTGTACATCGACCAAATAACAAGTATTGATATATAACAAATAAAGAAATAGGGAAGGCTAAGCATTAAGCACCAAATCGACCAAATTATTAATAAATTTCAGCTATTGTATTAAAAGGGAGGCTCGGGGTGTCACAATACCCGGACTGCTGGACAAGAACTAAGACCAGAAAGACCCTGTCTGGACGCCGATAGTACAAAGGGATAAATGGAGGCTGATTGTTTTTGGAGTCAAAAGCGCTTGGTTTTTGTAATGTAATCGCCCAGAAATGTCTGAATGCGTACATTTGTAATCTCATCTTTGTCAAGATCGCCAAATAATAGAATTTTCGAGGTTGGAATACCCGGCATATCGTAAATAGTTGCTAGATTAACTTGTAATAGGATACGTTGAGTGTGGAATATAGGACAATTAAAGAAATAGTGATCCACATTCTCGTCTGGATGACCACAATTACATCGAGACGTGTCAGAAAGGAAATTGTCGAACAAATGTCTTTTAAGATTGCTGCATCCGTTGCGAAGACGACACAATAAAAACCTACACAAGGTTTATGCGCCAAAGAAAAACAAGCTAAATATTGGGGAAGGACAAGTATGTTATTATGCCTTATGATGACCAGATTTTGACAGGAAATAAAACACAAATAGGCATAAAAGGAATAAGAAATACCCGCAATGGCGATAATGGGACCGACTCGTCACGTACGCGTGCACCTACACATGCACGACGTGACTGCAGTTCGACAGTGCAGGGCCAGAGCAGTGCAGAGTGCAACACGAACTTGCGCGGAAAATAAAACCCATTCCTCAGTTTAAGCCTCGAAATTGGGATCATATCATGAACCAAAGTTGAAGAGAAACCATGAAAAACAACTTAATTCAATGACAGGAAACTCTTGTCAGTGAGTATTCATTAAGAATCGGCAAAATCACAATGACAACTCCGCCGGCTCTCACCACCGTCGAAGCTCCACACAACAACAACCACGCACGACTGGTAAATCTAAATCTGGCTGTAACTTATCGTAACCATTCGATTTTGCTAAATCAAAATAGTGCTATTTGGGTAGACAGGAACGAAATCAAGGGCGAATGCCGATTTTATTTGAAATGAGAATATTCTGTGCAAAGACAAGCACCGTTTGGAACCAGGGAGGTCAACGAGAAACCAGTGCGCCAGTCCTGCCCGAGTGCAGGATCGACCGTGCTTTTCTGCCGAAGGGGAGGGAGGGGGGGAGGGGAGTTGGCTGACGGGTCGGCATGAAAATCGTTTATTTGAGATATAAAGCTAAAAAAATTCTTAAGATCTGCTGGATGCCATCGATACTAAAGTGCAGGATACCCGACTGAAAGAAATTCGCTTGCAGCACGTGCGATTTGTTGACAGCAAAGTAGTCCGCGAGTGACGTCACAGTGAAAATAATCAGTGTTTCAGTGCATCTTCAGTCGTAAAAGCCAACAGAATATGAATTATTTTAATGTTTTAAAAAAATCAGGACAAAGTAGTACAACAGAAGTATATAATAAAAAGAAAATCACCTGTTTCTTGACAAATACCATAAATATTTCATCTCGTGAGGTGAGAAAATTGACATTTTCTCACCCCACTCGATGAAATATTTATGGTATTCGTCAAGAAACAGGTGATATCCTCTATGTAGTACACTGGAATCTTCCAAATACAAACATAAGTCTTATACTTGTGGCTTGTAAGCTCCCAAAATTAGCCCTTCCAGACAAAAGTCCACAGGGACATTGACCCTTCCAGACAAAAGCCCACATGGAAATTGGCCCTTCCAGACAAAAACCCACAGGCACATTGACCCTTCCAGACAAAAACCCACAGGCACATTGACCCTTCCAGACAAAAGCCCACAGGGACATTGGCCCTTCCAGACAAAAGCCCACATGGAAATTGGCCCTTCCAGACAAAAACCCACAGGCACATTGACCTTCCAGACAAACGCCCACAGGGACGTTGCCCCTTCCAGACAAAAGCCCACAGGGACATTGGCCCTTCCAGACAAAAGCCTACAGGGACATTGGCTCTACCAGACAAATGTCCACAGGGACATTGGCTCTACCAGACAAATGTCCACAGGGACATTAGCCCTTCCAGACAAAAGCCCACAGGGACATTGACCCTTCCAGACAAAAGCCCACAGGGACATTAGCCCTTCCAGACAAAAGCCTACAGGGACATTGGCTCTACCAGACAAAAGCTCACAGGGACATTAGCCCTTCCAGACAAAAGTCCACATGGACATTAGCCCTTCCAGACAAAAGTCCACAGGGACATGGACCCTTCCAGACAAAAAGCCCACAGGGACATTAGCCCTTCCAGACAAAAGCCTACAGGGACATTGGCTCTACCAGACAAAAGCTCACAGGGACATTGGCTCTACCAGACAAAAGTCCACAGGGACATTAGCCCTTCCAGACAAAAGCCCACAGGGACATTAGCCCTTCCAGACAAAAGCCCACAGTGGCATTGGCCCTTCCAGACAAAAGCCTACAGGGACATTGGCTCTACCAGACAAAAGTCCACAGGGACATTAGCCCTTCCATACAAAAGCCCACAGGGACATTGGCCCTACCAGACAAAAGCTTGTTTGGAGTCTGGACAAAAGCAGCCCTTCAGCATATACACATGCACCTACAAAGCTCTGACTCATATATACAAACTTGTGTATGAAGCAAGTTGGCGTTAGTTAATTGATGGCGGATTTCATTATAATGGGGACCAATGGCTGTGCTTTTTTTATACAACTCAACGATTGAAGAAACTTCAAGAATAAAGCCGAGTGTATGTCAAAAGTTAGTGTATGGTTAGTAGATATAGTACATATAATAACACTGAGATATGTGACCAACTTAAGAATATAATGGAAATGAAATTTTTAAAACCTGTGTTTTAGGACAGACAAAAGTCCCACCAGTTTTGGAGGGTGAATTAGGTATGCATGGAACAAAAGAAAACAATATTGTTTTTTGCACTGAGGTATCTCATATTAAAGCTACAGTGTTGAAGTTTGATCTTAAGTAGACCAATGGTAATCATAATTTGCAGCAAAGCCAGAAGATTAAAATGTCTGGTTACAAACTAATATCACTTGTGTCTGTCCACATTTGATGTAACATTAGCAACATCAAAAATATATCAAAATGTGTTGTAAAACAGAACCATAATATGATTGAATGATTTTGTGATAAAATTGTCCACTGTTGTGGCCAATTTTATGTCTGTATGGACATAAAATATTTTGAATTTCATCTGAAATCAGCATCCAGAATGTTGCTAATGTTTCGCCTTGCAAAATGTCTGTCCTACTGTGTAACATTAGCAACATCACAATTATTCTCCAGTTTAAATATCAGAACCTTTAGAGGGCCTTTTGTCCCCATTCTTGGTGTCAAATATTACAGTTCAACTTCTAAAACAACTGTGAGCATTGGAAATTTCAACTGAAGCCTCAAGAATCTGTTTGTCTCTTGTCTGTCCACAATGTGAAACATTAGCCACATTGAAACATTAGCAACACTACCAATTAGAATTTTTATCTATTAAAGATGTTAATAGACTATTTGGTTCAGCAAAACCTGACAGACCATTCACACTGTGATAAAAACACTTTTAGTTTGGATTATCTTATTTTCCTGTCCAATATCAGCTGAAAACATGCCAGCATGATGTGGACAGACATTTTGTAGCTAATGTTACATAAGTCTGTCCACATGTAACGTTAGCAACCAATGGAGAATGCCAAAAATAGTGTGCTTGCATAATCAGTTTACTAATTTTGTAATGAAAAGAACAAATAGATGAAACTGTGATAATTATTAAGGTAAAACTATCAGCAAAATCTGTTGCTTTTTATGAAATCAAAGCAAATGAAGACAGATGTCTGTCCACCGTGTCGGTCTTGTAATGCCGATTTTCACTCAAATTTCTATATAAACTGCTACAATTCAGTAAATATGCAGAATGAGATGATTTTCCTGCTTGTTTTCCTTCAAGAAACCACTGCCTTGATAGCTGATTCTGTTTTATGCGAGAAATATTTTCTTTCTAAAATGATTCTATGTAGGTAATGTTTCAAAATGTCTGTCCACCTGTAACATTAGCAACATACTTTAATGTCCATTTATTGCACTACTGAATCCTCTGGGACATAAAGAAAATAATGGATCATTAATATATCTTCAGAGTTATCATTTTAACATATTAATGTTGGCCATTGTGTACCATAAATATCTTGAACAGTTGTTAATAGTTGTCACTTACTCAAGCATGTCTGTCCACATGTAACATTAGCAACACAATTTTAACCTAAAAAAGGAAATTTTCTCATAGTAATATTTAAATCAGGTGTCAGCACTGAATTGTTTAGGCTTATTTGTGTAATTACATTTATATATAAACTTTGGAAAGCAGATAATGATGATAATCATTAAAAAAAGATTAATTTTAGGAAATTAATGTTGCTAATGTTACACAATGTCTGTCCACATGTAACATTAGACACAACAATAACTTTCTTCTAAAATCTTAACGAATCGGCAAATAGGTGAAACCTGATTGGATTTATGGAATACAACTCCAGGCAAATCAATATCTTCAGCTTGGTGGACAAAATTATACTTGTTGCAAACAGAGAAAAAAAGTAAAAAAAACGGTGTCTGTCCATCACTCAATGATGCATTGTGCGCTTTGTTTTCATCTCAAATTTATGCTTTACAACTCCAAATCATCTGTTTAAATATTACAGGTCTTGGAATGCATTCCAGTTTGTAACTATGTTCAAAAGTTTTTCACTTTTCATAGTATAACTGGCAAGAAGTGAGTGAGTTGTTCTGCCATGTTAATATTGACCTAAATTGACCAGGTTGGACAAAAGTTCTGATATATTTGATTTTGGGGTATAAATTATCCCCTTATTATTTGATTTAGAATGTTAAGATCTGTCGTCATCTTAAAATCAAATTATCTTGTAACATAGTTGAAATTTTTTGGAGGGGTTTGAGAGGGACAATTTGGCCCCTATTATAATGAAATCTGCCTGATGGGTTTTACAGCCAGCAGGTTGGCCTTGGAGAAGCAGTACTGTGCTGTAGGGTGGATACAGTACTGTGCTGTAGGGTGGACCTGATTTTTTAATGCTGTAGGGTGGATACAGTACTGTGCTGTAGGGTGGTAGGGTGGATACAGTACTGTGCTGTAGGGTGGATACAGTACTGTGCTGTAGGGTGGATACAGTACTGTGCTGTAGGGTGGATACAGTACTGTGCTGTAGGGTGGATACAGTACTGTGCTGTAGGGTGGATACAGTATTAATTAAGAGAGATTGTGATCTCTATTATCATGATTGTGTTCAGGTGAATGTTTTTATCAGAATCCAGTCTTTGCCATGACTATTTTCATAAGTGAGCGGCCCACAACTCTCGTGAAATAGGGCCGGGCAAGTGATCACATAAATCATGTCCAATCAACAAACAGCCATCGGATTTATGAATAATCTGACGCACGTCCTGGTGACACTGGTGCAATGCATGTTTTCTATAATGTCAACACCCTGTCTCAGTGTCCCACTAATTTTAAGCCAAACCCGAAGCCCAGTACATGTAACAAATAAATTTCATTCAGAATTTGTTTAATCCCTAAATCTTGCTAAAGTTCCAGGTACATGTATGCTCCTGATTGATGAGGGCGCAATCAGGCCTACACTCACCTTAACCTCTCATATATGTATATTGAATTCACTTTGCTGATTATTACCTTGTTTTACGGTAATATAAATTTGATATTTTTGTTACACTTAACATGGAGAATTAGCTGTTTAGTCAGCATTTGATCTTATGTTCTCTTTTTTCTCCCCTTGTAGATAAGTTAGTTGTAAATTGTTTGATGATAATGTTATCAGACTTGCTGTGGTAAATTCTATTTTGGGCCGTCAGTGTTAACTTACAAGTATTATTGTGTGTGCCGCATGTATGAATACAAATAGAATCATGAATATTCATACTTGGTATACAGTGTATGTTTGTAAGGTAATCAATGCAGAGGAAATTCTGAACAGGAAATAACATACAGTAAAATATCTAATTAAGTACGACCGCACTGCGGTGGTCTAATGGTTAGAGCGTCGGCCTCGTAAGCGGTAGGTACTGGGTTCGATCCCAGGCCGGGTCATACCTAAGACTTGAAAAAATGGAACTTGTTGCTCCCTCGCTTACGCTCAGCATTAAGAGGATAGAACAAGGACTGGTTCGCTCGGTGTCAGTATAATGTGACTGAGTGGGGTGTCGTGTCTGCCTACGGCATGATATTTCAGTGGGACAGCACTATAAAATGGCAGCATTAGATCTGCTCTGTTACAAGTAGGTGCCCCTGTCCCTCCCCCTCCCCTCCCTTCCCTTCCCCGTCGTGATATAGCTGGAAAAATGTTGAAAGCGACGTTAAACCCTATTCACTCACTCTAATTAAGTACAACTTATAACTCCATTGACTGGATTCTGTAAAAGCTATACATGTTCCACTTTGTGAAGGATTTTGGACATAAACAGCTGAATAATTGAAATCTATTTTCAAATATACATCACGTGTAGGTGTTTAGGTTTTTCACTTCTTTGGTTGGAATTATTAGATGAACTAGATCATTTTTCACAAAATCTCGACTATCAATATAATTTATTTGAGAAGTATTTCTTGGAAGTTGGAAACTAGTAACCAAAAGAATTGTGTTATCCATAATGTTTGGTTATTAATAAAATATTCAGTGTGAAATTATTGTGCAACAAAATGCATACATGTATTATGAAGATGAGAAAAGACATTTTGATGACTAATTTGTGGGGAACCAAGAAGTGAGGGCTAACATCATTGCTTGAATACATGGTATAGGGTACTTGAGTACCAATATTGTCTAACTAGCCCTGGGCAGAAAGTCCTCTGCCTGAAGCATTTCTGTATTATTAATTATATTGCCCTCTCCCTACATGTAATTCCAAGTGGTAGTGTGTTGATTGTATATATTCATATTCACATTTGATCCATTGTTGACAGGTGTTCCAGGCAGCAAAGTTCATGGATCTGTGATCAATGGAACATTCCGGGGAGAAATTCTAATACCTGACACCCCCATATATCACATAGAACCATCGGACCGGTATTTTTCAAAATGGCAGCCATTTCCATCTATAATATATTCAGAAGAGGACTTAGTATTAGACCCATACAGGTTTGTGTATTATTTATATTTTGATGATTAGGTGAAATTATCCCTACAAATGAGTGAACCAGAATTGAATGACCATATACATGTAGGCTCTCTGAGAGCTGGTCTAGCCGGACCAACCAGATCTCACAATTTCGGACACACCGTAATATATGCAGATGACATGTGGCACAAGTTTCTTTGTATGATAGTACCATGCATTCGGATGAAGGACACATTCATGAACGATTGTACAGGTTGGGAGCCTTTTTGCTTCAACAGTCATACACAGTTCACAATTTTTCAGTTTTGTGCAACTGCCATCCTGATTTTTTGCATTTTAATCACACGCATACATGTATATGCATAACATAAATCACAAGGTTATATAGGCCTCCAGTTAATCATGAAATGCTAAAAATATGTGCTGATGTGTGTATAATAGAATCCCAAAATCAAGTCTGAGTCATCTTGTTTTTTCGCATTGCATTTGCAGCAAATCAATTCCACTGAAAATTTATGGGTTTTTTCTGGACAAATTCTGACAGTATCAATATCCTATTGTGACATATGTGAGATGACAAGGTACATGTATCTGTATATATGTTGTAATTTTCTGGAACTTAACCTCAGAAGTCTGTCTATGCTGTTACATTCATGGTGAAATCGTGGATGTTGTTTTTGTGAATGAAAATATCTCATTTACTGTAAATGCGCAGAACTATCTTTCACTTTTTTGGCGGCAAAGGGTTTTCTGCAAAATATATTTTTGCAGTAATAGGATATCCGCGAAAGATAGGTACAATGTAGGCTACATGTATATCTGCAGGCTACTTGTGCCCTTAGTTGAACCTAAAGTGAATATAGAAGAATCATTCTGAAAACCCAGGTCATAACATGAGAATTCATGCATCCTTGTTTTGTGTTTCCCCAAGGATGTGCCATACATGTATGCACATCTGAGGAGCGTATTTCACTCAAAACAAGTCAATAGTTTCATTATTATATTTATTAACTTAACTCAGTGCTAATGTTTCTTCTCTCAAGTGAAATATTATGAAAATATTGACTTGTTTTGAGGGGAATATGCAGTTTTGTTGCCCCGAGGATGTGCATATTGCCCGAGCTGCAGGCGAGGGCAATATGCACAGCCGAGGAGCAACAAAACTATATATTCCGCTCACAACAAGGCAATAATTTCATTATTATATTTATCAACTTAACTCTAAGCCCCCTCATTTGGTTAGGTTTTGGTGTGTGTGCATGCGTTCATCCTTGTCCGGTGTCCGTCCCTCCATCTACTTGTACATGTATATACAGGCCTTGTCTGCAAGATATCTGGAGTTCTAACTACTTGACGGAAGTTCACCAAACTTGGATGGAAGCGTTATTGGGATAGCCCTCTCATCTGGTTAGGTTTTGGTTTTTGTGTACGTTCGTCCATGTTCGGTGTCCGTCCGTCTGTCCATGTACTTGTACATACATGTACAGGCCCTTTCTGCAAGATATCTGAAGAACTACTGGACAGAATTTCACTAAACTTGGATGGAAGGTTCATTGGGATAGCCCCCTCATTTGATTAGGTTTCGGTGTGTGTGTGCATTAATCCATGTCCATCGTCCGTCCTTCCATCTAATTGTTCATGTATATACAGACCTTGTCTGCAAGATATCTGGAGAACTACTCGACGGAATTTCACCAAACTTGGATGGAAGCTTCGTTGGGATAGCCCCTCGTCTGATTAGGTTTTGATGTGTGTGTGCGTTCGTCCATGTTCGGTGTCCGTCCGTCTGTCCATGTACTTGTACATACATGTACAGGCCCTTTCTGCAAGATATCTGAAGAACTACTGGACAGAATTTCACTAAACTTGGATGGAAGGTTCATTGGGATAGCCCCCTCATTTGATTAGGTTTCGGTGTGTGTGTGCATTAATCCATGTCCATCGTCCGTCCGTCCATCTACTTGTACATGTATATACAAGCCTTGTCTGCAAGATATCTGGAGAACTACCCCACTGAATTTCTCCAAACTTGGGTGGAAGCTTCATTGCAATGGGCTCATCTGATTAGGTTTCGGTATGCATGCATGCGTTCGTCTGGGTATGTTGTCTGTCTGCCTGTCCATCTACATGTACTTATACATTGTACATGTATAGACAGGCCTTGTCTGTAAGATATCTGGAGAACTACTGGACGGAATTTCCCCGAACTTGGATGGAAGCTTCATCGTGATGGCCTCTGGTGATCTTCACCAGACTTGGATGGAATCTTTATTGGAATGGCCTCCGCATCTTATTATGTTTTGGTGTGCGCGCGTGTTTGGTGTTCATCCGTCTGTCTACTTGTACATATATAGACAAGCCTTGTCTGTAAAATATCTGAAGAACTACTGGATGGAATTTCCCCGAACTTGGATGGCAGCTTTATCGCGATGGCCTCCTCATCTGATTAGGTTTTGGTTTGTTTGCGTGCATCCATCTGTTTCTGATGTCGAGCTTCCGTGGGGTAGTTGTACAGGACTACTCTTGTCTACAAGATATGTAGAGAACTACTGGATGAAATTTCACCAAACTTGGATGGAAGCTTCATTGAAATGGCCTTATGATCTAATTAGGTTTTGGTGTGAGCTAGTGCTTGTGTGGGTCCATGCAAAATGTGCTTATCTGTCTGTCCAATTTTTGTTCACTCCATATCTTGGAAACTACTGAAGGCAGATGCATGAAACTTCTATACGGTACAGCATGTATACTATAGGTGTGGCTCTTTTATGTTTTGCATATTTCCTATAATGTGATCAGTTTCGAATAGTTGATGCTTCACAATTACATGTATTTCACATTGTTTGGACGCTGTAGATGTCGGCAATCCACTCATTGCTATATAAATCCCGACTCCTCACTGTGTTACTGCAACAATGAAAATCGCATCTTTGTAATTAATATTTTTAGATGCGCAGCTTTGTTTAGGATACTTATTGCTACATTCATTTTATAGCACTTTCCTTAAATTATGGAAATTTATGTTTTTGCTTAAAGAAACAACCAGGATAGGCTTCATGCCGGAGCGGTAACTCAAGGGTCAAAGCGGAACCTCTAGTTATCTGTTTGTTTTGGAAGCAGAATAAACAATTAGCAATTTCTCGTCTGCAGAAGGTATTTTGTAAGAATACTTCCTGTCTTCAAGTTGTTTTAACTTCTATGGTCTACACTACACTACAGCTAGGGCATTTTGATTTGATTGGCATGCAAACAATGGCAGCGGGACATAAAATAATTCTGTTAAACTGTGCCACCTACGGTATTGATCATGTCATCATCTAAATGGCTATAGTACATGTAATTAATCCTCCACTGTCTCCTTAATGATACAAGCTGATGGTAGTTTATAGCAAGGCCTGCGTAATTCGTACCCAAGTCAAATCATCTGACTGTTATAGTGTGCTTACCACACCAATGAATTATTGAATAATTTTCCAACATGATCAGACCCCTTTTAAAGAGTTCTGTCATTTCTAAACTAATAATATGGTCGCTTTTCATTTACTTCATCAAAATCTTGATCTGAGTGACCTACTTTCGACAGAATACAGATCTCGCCGCTGAGGGGTAAAGGTTTAATGTTGCCTGGTTAATCTTTTTCGTTTTGCTTTAGGGCAGACAAATTAAGGATTAAGTTTGCCTCAGTTTTGTGTCTTGTTTTGGAGTTAATTTGTAAAGATTACTGACTGATATCAGCCCAGTGAGTTGTAAAGCTTACTCACTGATATCAACCCAGTGAGCTCTCCACATCATGTGCATGCTTACTTGTATTCTTTTTCTACCATAAACTTGTCAATCATCTACAAGTGTGACGTTTGTATGTTTAAACAGGAGTCGTCGAGAAGCAGAGAGAGCAGAAGGGGCTCAGTGTGGACTAGAGAACTCTGTACAGTGGATGGATAACATCGCAAACTCAGCGATTCCTGGGACACACAGACAGAAACGATTTGTGAGTGTAAATGAGGAAATAAAATGTCTACATGTTTTTAAGTTTTAGTTTATCATGTTTTGTAGACTTGATTTATATCATGGGAAAGAATTTTCTGTTTCTTTTTTCTCTAAAAAAGAAATATGACATGCAAGTGAGCAAACGAATGCCCTTAAGCAACAAGTACATTTTGATTATCAGAGGTCATGGGAGGGGTGCGCAGATCAGAGGCCATGGAACATAAGAGGTGGAACATTGTCTCCCCTTGGACACTATAATGTAATATTTAAGATTCAGGACAGTACTGCCAACCCTTACTGCATATGGCTCAAGTATGTTCAACCTGCCCCCCGTAGTAACCTACCGATGACCTAGGAAGTCCAGATGAGGCCATGGGACGGCCCTTTGTATCTTGTATCTTGTAGATGAGTCCACCCTTACTGGACTGGATATATTCACATGTGTAAATATGCAGGGCTCGACGTTGGATCTTTAGATCACCTGTCCTGTCGGGCAGGTGGGTGTACAAATTTACTTGTCCAAGGTTTACTCCTACTTGCCCAAAAAGTATCGCGTCACCGTAAATTTGACAAGTTCTGCTTGATTGTCTTGATTGTTTTCAATAGTCATGACAGATGCACAGCTGGCAATTTTATTCAGCCAAAACGACCTGTCCAACTTAGAAATTACCTGCCCCAGTGCTACATTCACCTGTCTCCGACAGTCGGGCAGTCTTTAATGTCGAGCCCTGAACTATGTATGCTCCACCAAATAGTATACTAATATTACTACTCTGCACCATTACTTGAGCCAGACCAAGAAAGAATGGATGCAACAAACAAACAACAGGTTACTTGTCTGCCTCTTTGAATGCCATAGGCCATTGTTCATGATGAAAGAGAAATCGTCAAATGTGTGACCAATCTTAATAAATTAAAATCCTATATGTTTCTCCATCGTATGGTCGCTACAGGATCTTATACTTGCCCATCTCCCTCCATGTTTTGTTTTAATCTGGGTCTTCAAACTCTTTCAAGACCAATCATAGCCCATCTTCTGTACTCTCTGAAGACATGACTCGGAGTTGATCGATACTGTCCGAGCTGTAGCCGACTATAGCCGATTTGAGCCGGAGAAAAAAACATGGCGTCTTCGAAAGAGCAGACAGGGGGAAACATGTGGTCTGACAGTGTCTGAACACATCAGTTACTGCGTGAACGATTCCTTGAAGCGAGTATTTATTTATCTTCCATCGTCCTTTCTATTTCCTGCATTTCCAATTTTATCTTTTCATGTCGCTTGATTTTTGCGTAACACAGTCTGCACACGCCTACGTGACTGCCACTGGGCTCCACAAATGAATACAAAACTAACGATATTTTTCGCACTTTTTTATCATTCAACCGTAGCTTGTGTTTACTTCTTTTGACCACTTTTGTTTCATTTGTTAGAGTATCTATGGAACTTAAGATGAACGAATAGCCACATAGCGCGCATATGTCCTGTAAAAGGCCCGACGTCGACTCGCCTATCATGGAGGCCGCCATGTTGCTGGCTGTAAACTTCCGGTAACTTCGAGATTGTGGGCGGACACGATCGGAAAAGTTTGTGAGGGAAAATGCCGCTACCTAAAAACGGATGTGATTGGTCCATTTTCAGCACTGCATATTCATGACATGACATGACATCACAGAACAGGAAGGGAGATGGGCTGTAAGATTCTGTAGCGACCATACGATAGAGAAGCATATAGGATTTTAATTTATTAAGATTGATGTGTGACATGGGCAGATCAAAGACTCCAAACACAGATAATTTCCTCAGTAAAGGAAACAAACATGGATGAAGATAATGATGTGTGTACGTGGACTACGTTTGTTAGGCATATTTAAAGAACTCTAAATAACATAACAGCATAAGAATAATTTAAATGTCATCAATTCTGTATTTCCAAGCAGACTGGACATGCCAGTGATAAAGAAA